>BQNB010012637.1:0-25000 GCA_026074375.1 Tanacetum coccineum
TACCAAAAATGTTACACATTTGGTCCCTAAACTATTTCAACTTGTCACTTGGATTTAAAGTTTTAATATATATATAAAATTTATATATATCTTTCTCATTTCTATCATACATAATACACACACAATTCATCTTCTCTCCCTCTCCCATATTCGTGACTACACATTTTCCTGAGGTTTTCACTATAATGAGACTTTCCCTATAACACGGTTAGATCAGTCATAAGATCTGTAATGATATATTTTTGATGGATTAAATATCCTGGACAAACCTAGCCAAAATTTTTGGTAGATTGAGAAGTGTAGAAACACCGAATTTTGCTGAATAAAGTTATCAGCGTCTTGTTTAGAACGAGTTATTAAACCTTAAGTCTTTCCATGGTCACACAATCGGATAACACAAATTTAATCTCGGGACGAGATTTCTTTAAGGGGTAGGTACTGTAACATCCGAGAATTTTCGGAATTTTAAAGGAGATATAAGTTATTCCTAGGTTGATTTATCAAAAACGAGCAGCTAAACCACGTTTTCACAACTCGGACTCTAAAGCAATTTGATGTAAAACGATATTTCGAACAACTTTTTAGTTTTGACCGAGACCCGAAAACAGTCAGAAGGTGACTGAAATGCCCTCGCAAAATTTTGAACACAACGCGTACCGACACAAAAATAATCAAATTTATTTTTGGTTATCACTATTTATTTAATAAAAATATTAAATAAAATCATTTAACATTTTATTCGGTGACGTTTGTTAAATACGCAAATATTCGAGTAAAAGGATTATTTTTACGGACAAAGTTTATCGGAAATATACAAAATAAACAATAAACGTTTTAAATAAATTCTATAAAACGTTTACGAAAATTAGTCGAGTGAATACTCATTTTTATCAGAAAAATGATTTGAAAAACAATGGCGCAAGTTTCGTGACTCGAATCATCCGTTAAGTCGCTCAAACGAGTCCCGAACCACTTTTTATCAAAACTATATTAAAAAGTTACACTTTTAACCCTAAACTATGAGGGGTTTGCCACTTTTATTTTAAAGTTTATTATAAATATAAATTTTAAAAACATTTTATCTCATTTTTGTTATATGAAAACACACACTCACTAGTTCTCTCACCCTCTCCAAATATCCGGCCACCACCAGCCGCCGCCGGCACCGCCTCCGGCCACCACCGCCGCCTCGCTGCCGCCGCCGGAAAACTTTTCCGGCGGACTTTTTCGGCCGAACCCATAAAGTTTCCTCATCGCCCGATCTATTCGACCTACTAGGTCACTCGCCCCCACTCGCGTTTTTCTTCCCCCTCCGGCTGTCTTAGCCGTGTCACCCCACCGCCACCTTCATCCCCGTCACACCCACTACCACCTCTAACCGTCGGCCCTCCTCCATCTCCAGCCGCTGCTACCACCGCGACCACAACACCGTCACCATCATCACAGCACCACCATGGTGCGTTCGGTTTGGTTCTAAACCCGCAAAAGGGTGCGTTGGGTTAATGGCAGCAGGGGGGGTTGGTTTGGCTGTGACAGCCCCGAAAAGGGTGAGGCTGGTTTATATAAAAACATGGGTGCGTTTGGTTTATATTTCACGCAAGGGTCCGTTTGGTTTTGTAACCGCAGCAAGGCTGCGTTTGGTTTTGGTGGTTTGCACCATCGTCGGGTGCGTTGGTTTGATTTTGGCACCACAAGGGTGCGTCCGGGTGCGAGTCAGCCGCCCCCTAGGGTGTGTTCGGCTGTGACAGCCACCCAAGGGGGTGTTTGGTATTAAAAACAGCCCACAAGGGCGTTTGGTTGTGGGTTTATCAGCCGCAAGGGCTGTTTGGGGTCCAAAGGGTGCGTTTGGATACGGGTTTAACACAAAAATGGGCGTTTGGTTTAACAGAAATAAGGTAAGGGGAGTGTTTGGTTGAGCAGAAAATTGATTAGGGTGCGTTTGGGATTGCAGAAACACCAAAAGGGGGTGTTTGGTTTGGCAGTTTGGGGCGTTTGGCTGTGCAGAATCCGCACTAAGGGTGCGTTTGGTATAACAAGGTTATAATAATCGATTAATAAGAATTGTCGCGAGATTTATAAATAATAAATCGGAACTAAAACGGTGGTTAATGGTTAAATAAATATGATGTTTATTACTTTGTTTAGTTTATATGCAACATGGATTGATTCAATTGAGGGAAAATGGTTAACTTTTGTTAATATGGAAAACGTTAGATAAATGAATATGTCATACCGAGATTTTTATAAATCGCTACACGTAGTAAACTTTTACAAAACTAATGTATTTATTATCTTGAATTGTCATGAGAATTATTAAATCCTGATGACTCGATAACCAAGCGTAAGCTATAATTTTATAGATTTCATTTATCTAGTCCACAACTTTACAACGTGCGCTTATTTTTATAAAGGAACTTTCTATTAAATCATTTGGGGATATTCGGGCGCGTGTCGAATTATTTAGTGTCATTTATTTTATCACATTTCTTATATAATACTTGGAAGTATTATATAATTAGACTATTTTATTTTAATTGTCACCTTTTAAATATAACGCATGTCGTGTACTAAATACGCTTCGAGTTATTCTTTTGGGTGTGTATCTTGTTATATAATTCAAGGTATGAATTATATACTTGGTCATTTCTCATTATGTAATATATGAGGAATATATTACACAATTTGCGTCTACTTTTGATTTATTTATTTAACCAACCACCAAACTATTACAACTTTAAATCTAAATCTTTTATCAACGTATTACGTTGATGTACTCATCCATCGGGAAACCCAAGTACATTATCCTAGGCTAGTGGGATTTAGCCGTTAAGATAAACCGCAACCTCTTGGTCGAGCCGTTTCAGTTTTTCCGTTCTGTCTGGCGCTTAATATGCGCATTCCCGCCAATCGTTCTTCATCATCGATGTGAGTTTATAGCCCCTCTTTCACTTGTTTTACATTTACTTTACAAATCTCGGGGGAGAATACATGCTCAATACAACTTGTTTACATATTCGTTTACAATATCTTTTACATACTATTCTACACACTTGGCTTACATACTTGATTTTGCAATTCATTACAAACACAATTACATGGTTGATTACAAACTTGGTTTCATACTTTGTCACATACTCATTTGCATACGTGCTTACGAAATTGTTTACATACTCATTTCGAACTCAACTACTTGATTTATATCACACTCTTTTCTACTTATGGATTTAAGTACTCAAAGCTGTTTATGAACACAATGGTTATTTTTATTGGACACGAGTGTTTTCGGTTATCATCTCCTGTTTACATGTGCCTAAGTAGCTAAACCCACTATTGCCCATTATCATGGATGGTTAAATTCTTGACCGAAGGACCGGTTGAGGGAGCACGAGTGTATAAATAGATCTATTTGGGATTGACATCCATGTTCGGGTGAGTAGCTCTCACTAGTTTCGGCCGTACTAAAACACGAATGCATACATGTCGGAACAATTTGGATGTTACGGGTTTGAACATCTACACGGGCCTTTATTTGCATTAAATTGCATACATAGATGTCGCGATTCAGTGTCATGAGCTTAGCGCAATAGTAGATACTTTTTATGTGATATTGTATCTGTTATAGTAGTCACATCACTTTTAAAATCTTGTGTCACTGTCCATACTACTTATTAAACATTACTAATTTCTGAACACT
Organism: Tanacetum coccineum; assembly: GCA_026074375.1. Taxonomy (NCBI): domain Eukaryota; kingdom Viridiplantae; phylum Streptophyta; class Magnoliopsida; order Asterales; family Asteraceae; genus Tanacetum; species Tanacetum coccineum. The sequence goes on from BQNB010012637.1 coordinate 3,695, forward strand.
TTTCATTATATTGCGGCGAAGCAATAAGCACTAAACTCTTTTGGTTCTACATTTACTCTTACACTTTTGGCGATTATTATAAGGATTGAAATAATCATACATACTTTATAAATCTTTGGGTTCCAATATTTACATTTATACTTACAAAACTCTATGAACTCACCAACTTTAATGTTGACACTTTTAAGCATGTTTTTCTCAGGTGAATTAGATGCTTGGCTTACTTGATGTGCAATGGAGTCTAAAATTGACAAGATTTCATTTATGGATTTCTGCTTACATACAAATGATCAAATCTCGTTGGGCTATTTTCAAGATTTTCATTGTGATGCAATTATGGGACAACTATTATTTTGATTTCAGAAAATCAACGAGATTGTTACAAACGACACTTTTAGAGGTCGTTCTCTTGTATCTTGTGCTATTGTATTATGAAGTAACGCCCCCTGACATATTTCCGCTGCGACACATTTTTGGGGGTGTTACATGCGATTAATCTTGAACTTGATTTACAACAATGTATAGAAAAGATAAAAAATGACAAATCTTTCAAAGACAATCAGTCAAAGGTATTTCTAAAAGAACGTGAACAATACTTTGAAATTCAAGACTTGAAAGCTCAATTACAAGACAAAGGAATTGCAATAAATGAGTTAAAGAAACTCATTGAAAAGATGAACGGAAAATCTGTGGAAACTAAGTTTGAAAAACCATCGGTTATTAGACAACCTAATGCCTTTAAAAGTCAACGACAATCAATTTTAGGTAAACCGACCATTTTCTCAGATTCTCTTGCGAAGAAAGATTTCTCAAAGTCAAAGTCGATTACTAAAAAGGATGTGTCAAAGGATTTTTCAAAACCAGTCGCTGCACAGATTTTGCCTCCGAATGTGAAGCCAATTTTAATGAACACAAATGTGATTGAACCCGGAATGTATAAAGTTCACACACAGACTAATCAAACTAGAACACCATAGTTGCCTTAAGACATTAGGAAAACTAACAAATGCGTGTCTTTCTCTACAGGAGTAATTCCCATTACTAGTGTTAGCAGATCACTGCTTAAGAGCAATAAATTGGAAGATAGAGTCATGTCTAACAATAGTCAAGGGAAGAAGCAAGAAGTAGAAGACCACCGTAGGAATTTTAAGTTTTCTAATAATAAAACGTCTGTAACTGCGTGTAATGACAATTTGAATTCTAAGAACTCGAATGTAAACTTTATTTGTGTTACTTGTGGAAAATGTGTGCTGAATGACAATCACGATATGCATGTTCTTAATTATATTAAAAAATACAAAAATGGCGTTGAATTTAGGAGCACTAAAAGCCAATTTCGCTATTGTGCCTATTCATGTTAGACTAGAGAACCCAAGCAAACTGTGATCCAATCTGTTGCAACACCCCTTAAGAGAACAGTTGCCACAGAATCCACAGTCAAGAAACCTAGACAAATACTTAGGAAGCTATATGAGTATGTTAGTAAGACATGTAGTTGGTGGTATCCTAAATTTACACCATCTGGATACAAATGGAAACCTAAGTCCACAATAGGAAATGTCAACCCAAACGTTAGTATGCCTCTAGGAAATGCATCTAGAACTACTAATATTTTAGAACCTAAGACTCCTAGGTGTTCCACTGTGATCTTAGACTCCATTGTCTTCTATATTCTTTGTGCAGCTGTTAGAGATAATTCTATTTCATCATGTTCTCTGGGTGCTCAAAGCACATGACGGATAATCTCAATGATTTAACTAATCTTTACTGGAGGAGTTTCTGGGCACGGTGAAGTTTGGTAATGATCAAATTGCACCGATTCTTGGTTATAGAGATTTGGTTCAAGGAAACATCACTATAAAGAGGGTTTACTATGTCGAAGGGCTGAAACACAATTTATTCTTTGTTGGTTAATTCTGTGATGCGGATTTGGAAGTTGCTTTTTGGAAGTCTACATGTTATATCCGTAATTTGAAGGGAAATGATCTTCTCACAGGTTCTCGTGGCTCAGGAATGTATTCCATCACTCTTCAAAGACACATCACACACCCAAATCCTAATTTGCTTAATGGCTAAAGCACCTTCATCTCATATTTTTTTTTTTTTTTTTTTTTTTGAAGGGCCATGAGTTTATGGCATCGTAAGCAAACACGTACAATACCAAAAATAAATAGTACATTTATTGATGTCGTCAAAGGCTTGAAAACACAGGGTGTTATACCTTCCAAAGCTGAAATTCGTCAAAGATCATCTTTGTTCTTCTTGTGAGTTGGGGAAAGCCAAACGAAAGTCTTTTCACACAAAGACTACCCCAAGCTCAAAAAGACGGTTACAACTTCTACACATGGACTTATGTGGTCCCATGCGGGTAGAAAGTATCAATGAAAAGAAATATGTTCTCGTAATTGTTGATGACTACTCCAGATATACTTAGACTCACTTCTTGAGATCCAAAGACGAAACACCTGCAGTTCTCATTGATTTCCTCATACTTGTCCATCGAGGACTTCATGCTTAATTAAGAACAGTTCGAACTGACAAAGGCACAGAATTTCTGAATAAAACTCTTCATGCATACTTTGCAAAAGAAGGTATAAGACACAAAATGTCAACAGCTCGAACACCTGAACAAAACGGCGTTGTCGAAAGACAGAACCGTACTCTAGTTGAGGCTGCTCGAACTATGCTAAGCGCCGCTAAAGTTCCTTTGTTCTTCTGGGCTGAAGCAATTGCAACAACATGTTTTACTCAGAACCGTTCACTCGTAATTCCTCAACATGAGAAAACACCTTACCACATCATCAATGCCCGGAAACTGTTTGTTAAGTTCTTTCACATTTTTGGCTCTCTTTGCTACATCGTCAGAGATGGTGAAAATCTTGATAAAATGAAGGAAAAAGGTGATGCATGTATTTTTGTAGGGTATTCTACTCAGTTAAGAGCCTACAGGGTATTTAACAAGAGAACAAGAATAATAGTTGAAACCATTCATGTTAACTTTGATGAATTGCCTCAGATGGCGTCAGATCACGTTAGTTCTGACCCCGTTCCACAATGTCTGACACCGGTACTTGAACAAGATAGTTTAAGCCCCGATCCCCAAAGTCAAGAAAATGTTCCTCAATCAGCTGAGACAGTAACAACGTAAAATGAGCTGGATTTGCTATTTAGTCCGATGGTCGATGAATTACTCAATGGAACTACTCTAGTCGTGTCAAAGTCTTCCGCTGTAACTACTGATGATGCTCCTGATAAACGTCAACAACATCACACAATTCCATCTACTTCAATAACCGTTGTTGCAGATACACCTCCATTGAACATTCAAACAACACCTGAAACTTCAAGTCAAGCACCAACTCAAGCACCAACTGTCACTACTACTGAGAACATTAATCAAGTAGAAACCCATAACGAAAATGCACAAGTTGAAGATGACGAATTTATCAACATCTTTTGTACACCGGTACAAGAACGAGGGGAGACATCGTCTCGTCATGTTGATTCATCAAACATGCATACATTCTATCAATGACATCCTTCTGAACATCGTTGGACAAAAGATCATCCGTTAGAACAAGTCATTGGAAATCCTTCTCAATCAGTTAGAACAAGACGTCAGCTCGAAACAGATGGCGAGATGTTTATGTTCGCACTCACCGTGAGTCAAACCGAACCAAAGAACATCAAAGAAGCCATGGCTGATTCTGCATGGATTGAAGCGATGCAGGAAGAACTTCACCAGTTTGATCGATTAGATGTATGAGAATTAGTCGACAGACCACTTTGCAAAAACGTCATTAACTTGAAGTGGCTCTGGAAAAACAAACGTGATGCGAAAAATACTGTGATTCACAACAAATCTCGTCTTGTAGCCAAGGGATATGCACAAAAGGAAGGAATTGATTTTGAAGAGTCATTTGCACCAGTAGCTCGATTAGAAGCTGTACGGTTATTCATTGCGTATGCTGCACACAAATCATTTAAAGTATACCAGATGGACGTCAAAATAACATTCCTATACGGTCCTCTGAAAGAAGAAGTATACGTAAACCAACCAGATGGATTCATAGACCCATATCATCCCGACAAAGTCTACCGTCTCAAGAAGGCCGTATACGGACTCAAACAAGCTCCAAGAGCATGGTACGATGAACTCTCTAACTTCCTGGTATCCAAAGGATTATCAAAAGGTTCTATTGATCCAACTCTGTTCATAACTAAACAAGGGGAAGACATATTGCTTGTGCAAATTTATGTTGATGACATTATTTTTGGTTCAACGAACCCAAAACTTTCAAAACGATTTGAAAAACTAATGCACATCAAATTTGAAATGTCTATCATGGGGGAGCTGAAATTCTTTCTAGGAATTCAGATCCACCAATCCCCTCGTGGTATCTTCATAAACCAAGCTAAGTATGCTCAAAAGATACTTAAAAAGCATGGTATGACCTCATGTGATAGCATTGGTACACCAATGGCTACCTAACACCTAGATGCTGACTTGAGTGGTACTCCGGTCGACCATATGAAATATCGTAGTATGGTCGGAGCACTCATGTACCTAACAACAAGTAGACCAGATATTGTACATGCAACATGTTATTGTGCTCGCTATCAAGCGAAACCGACTGAGAAACATCTCACTGCGGTTAAGCGGATCTTTTGGTACCTTAAAGATACCATTAACGTGGGACTTTGGTATCCGAAGGACACCGGGTTCGAACTAACTGTCTTTTCAGATTCGGATCACGCGGGCTGTCTCGATACAAGTAAAAGTACATCTGGTGGCATAGAATTTCTAGGTGGTGACAAGTTAGTCAGCTGGTCGTCCAAGAAGCAGGACTGCACTTCAATGTCTACAGTAGAAGCCGAGTATGTGTCTTTATCTGAGTGTTGCGCTCAAGTTCTATGGTTAAGAACTCAGCTCACAGATTATGGCTTTCACTTTGATAAAATACCTATGTATTGTGACTCAAAGTCAGCCATAGCCATCTCGTGCAATCCAGTCCAGCATTCCCATACCAAGCACATCGTTGTCAGATATCACTTCATAAAGGAACAGGTTGAAAAGGGTATTGTAGAATTATTCTTTGTCAGAACCGAATACCAGTTAGCTGACCTGTTTACTAAAGCCTTACCCGAAGATAGGTTTAAGTATCTCGTCAGACGACTCGGTATGAGATGTTTGACTCCAGAAGAACTGGTGGTCCTGGCAAACGAATTTGCTTGATCTATCAAACATCGAACTTGTAAATATTGAAAAAAAAATATAAAATCTAGAAAAACAAAATATAAAATCAAAAAAATTTCAAAAATACCAAAAAGAATCTTCTCGACATGTCTCTTGGAATCGGTAACATTTACGTACCTAGAAATGTTGATTAATATTGACACGGGTGTGTAAATGCAGTTCGACCAAGAGTTTCAAATGCTTTCAAGACATGTCTTTCTAAGTTTTCTCACTATGACTTATATACACATCAGTGCATAACTCGGACCCGAATGTCATAGGGAAGTGTACGCTTCATTGCGCTTACTCTAAAGATAGAAGAGAAGTCTTCTATCATGGTTTATAAAAGCGTTGAACATAATTTTTCAAAAAGAACTTTCATTGTCAAAATGTCTACAATATAATTTGTGGTATTTTTCCATAAAATTCGTATTCATTAAAATTGTGTGTTCAACACTCCCATCCTCGAATATGTTTTAAAATTGTGGTAACATTAATGTCATTTTATGTGGATCAATTTCTGAGAGGGAGCTTTTAAAACAAATGAATTCATGCAATATCACGGTATAATTTTTCTCCCCATGGAATTTCCCATGTCAAATTTTGATCAATTGGTATTTCAAATACTAAGTGTTTTATTATTTAAAATAAGGGGAGAAAATGTGATTAAAATGTGATATAGAAAAATGTGATCTTGAAGACTCTAAGTGCAACTCTTTCCTTCATGTGCAAAACAACTTTGAATCTCGGTGCACATGTGTAGGGGGAGTATTTCAAAATGTCAGAAAATAGTTTTTTATGGTTCGATCTCTATACCCAAGAACCAATTGATCTCACGACGTCAATGTTGTCATAAGGTGGTTAAGGTTAGGTATATGTCCTATGATCCAACCAGAACCGGAGGGATCTACAAAAGGACAATCCATAGTTAGAAATAGCAGTCCTTAGGTATGATTGGAAATGAATGAGTATAAGGGAATAATGCCGACTAAGTTTGAGCTAACACTGGAACAATCACAACAAGGTGTTAGTAATGACGTCTTGGTAAGCATTGAAGGGGTTGAAGAATGAAAAAGAAAAGTATGGATAAAGGGTGAAAACAAAGAGGCCACCCTTCCTAACCATTCGAGTTTCTCTCAAAAGAAACTTGTCTCATTTGTCACGGAGATACACACGTTATCTATTGACATCTCACTCCGAGATTGTTGATATTGAATAGGTGGCAGTCTGCTCCAGCCTCCGATTACTAAAACAAAAAGTACACAAATCGAGTCTAGAGCCAAGAAGAGATCAAATTATAAATATCATTAGGACACAATGTCAAAATACACTTGTTGAACACCATAAAGTTCACAAGTTATAACAAAGAGTCCTACGCATTATCCTTGAGATCTTGCCAGAACATCCGATTGATTCTTAAGTATTCACAGTGAAGATGGAAATCCTGCTTGAGCCAACATCAAACAAGCTCTTGGTAGGTGACTTGGAAGATTCTATATGAATCAAGCTTGTGATAACTGGATATCGATTTTAGTCCAGTAAATGAATTAACGACTTAATCAGAAAGATAGTAACTATCTGATTCACTCTTACCGTGTTGTCTGCTTTGAGACGTTCCAGTATTGAGAACAAGCAAGTAGGGTGAACCTAATGCATACGCGTTAAAGGGTCTAACACTTTGATTTGGAAACCTTGTCAAGGAGGTTCTTCTAAATTGAACCTACCTGATCACAAGTACAGTATTTATACTGTTAAACGGTCCTTGCGGAACCGGAGGTTAACGCAACCGAATCTAGACGAATGACAAAGCCATATTCATCCATATCTGTTGTTTATCACTAACATTCAAATGCAGGTACAAACGACGGTGTTGCAGCCTCATTCTAGCAAAGTCGGATTCATAAACCACATGCTCATACTCAAGCCTTCAATGTCAATCATTCAACATCAAGACTGTTGATTCAAAACTTCCTCACCATCAAAGATCCTTAAAGTCAAATAAAGAATCATCTAATGGGAAGTTTGTTAGTCTTATGATCATACAAGTCAAACAAGAATGTACCAAGTATGAGCATGTTGGTCAAAAGTACAAGTTGATCAAGAAAGCCAAATCAAGATGATTCAAGTCAAGGAGATGATGCAAGATAAAGATCTCAAGAACTCAAAGTCAAAAAGATAAAGGCTCAAGATCAAGATCATAAAGCATGAATGAACAAAGCCATTACAAACAAGAAAAGATTAAGACCAAAGATAAAATAAGACAACCTTTTACAAGAATGTTATCGGTCAAACGAGAATGTCAAAGATTAAGTCCTTCACAAAAGAACTTAAAGAAAACCTCAACATTGGGGGAGATTGTTATCGGTCTTATTAAGTCAATTAGGTCTTGTAAAGTAATAGGCTAGTCGGGTATTAACGGGCTTGGAATGTAATATAATATTGTCTATGTATCGGGCTTTAAGCCCAAGATAAGCCATGCCCGACCCAATTAATAAGCCCATACGCCAAGTATATGGCTAAGGGTATAAAAGGAACCCTCTCCTCACATGGAGAGGGTGTTGGTTGCATTTTGCTTTCACTTATAACTCACCAAACTCTCTAATCTAATTTTTCTTTCTTGTTTCTCTCACTACTTTCTCTCTCTACATCCTAGTTTATTTTCTACTCATTCTTGCTTATTGGTGATTCATATAGTTGTGTTTGGATCATAATTCATTGGGATAACAGTCTCATATTAGATGATGATCCTTGAGGAGTCGAGTCTTCATTAGGAGATTCATCAAGTGGATCATCATGAAATGTTGGTGTTTTAGGTGATTCTTCATAACTTTGAAAAATGATTGGAGACTGTTCATGTTCTTTTGATGAAGGAATACTTGTTGATGGAGCATCCTGGTCAATGGAAGTTAACACAGGAGAATCAGCTAATACTTCAGCTCTTAGAGCAACAGCTTCTTGAACTAGAGAAATAGCAATTGGTGGAGGATTAAAGTATTCTTCGAACATTGGTTGAAACAAATGATCCCAATCATCTATGTTTGGTGGAATACAAGGTTGTTGAGAAACAGGATTTAAACCGAGTCTTGTACTAGATGTAGCAGGAGTCATATAATGAAGCCCGGGTCCTGAACTGAATTGTTCAGAAGCCATTGCTATTAGCTCATCGAACGTTACATGGATTGTTTCATTAATTATCCGGGTCCTTCTATTGTAGATTCTGAATGCTTTCTTTGCAGGCGCGTAACCAACGAAAATCCCTATGTCTGCTTTTGCATCAAATTTACCCAGATCCTCATGGTCATTGGTATGATAACAAAGTGAACCAAAGACATGAAAGAATGATAAGTCCGGTTTCTTGTCTTGCATAAGCTCGTATAGAGTTTTGTTGTATCGGAGGCGTATTAAAGAACGGTTTTTGTATAACAACTGTATTGATAGCTTCGGCCCAGGGAAATAATGGAGCTTTAGAAAATATCAGCATAGTTCGAGCAGCTTCTATAAGAGTCCGATTTTTCCTTTTGACAACACCATTCTGCTGTGGAGTACGAGCTACAGAAGTTTGATGCGTAATGCCAACATTTTCATACCATTCACGAAGTGTCTGATTGACAAATTCAGTTCCATTATCTGTTCGAACATTCCGGATTGTGGCTTTTAAACGAACTTGAATGTTTTTAATACATTTGATGATGGCCGCAGGAGCTTCATCTTTTGTCTTCAAAAATCTAACCTAGGTAAATCTTGAGTAACACGACTATCACTAAATATATACCTTTCGCGTTAATACTAAGAAGGCCACACTCATCGGGCCACACAAATCCATATGCAAAAGATATAATTTCTCTTGGTTAGTGTCTTCAGCTTTGGGTTGATGAGAGGTTTTCTTGCTTTTCCCTAAAGTGCATGTTAAACATAAATGATCTTTCTAAAATTTAAGCCTAGGAATTCCTCTTGCAAGACCGTCTTTAGCTAGCTTGTTCAAAGTACCAAAGTTAAGATGAGATAACCGACGGTGCCATAACCACTCTTTAGTCCTTTGACGCTTAGATAGAAGACAGACCGGATATGACTTAAGCATGTCATCAAGTGAAATGTGTACAAATTTATGTCACGGACCCTGAAATAAGATCAACTCCTTCTAAATTGGCGAATAAATCAATGTTTATCTGAAACGCCACTTCAAATGCCAAATCACAAAAATAGCCAACAAAACCAAATATGTTCGCAAGCCCCTCAACGTAGTATACCCTTGAGATAATAACATTTCCCAGCTGATAGTCACCATACCCCATAATTCTTGCAATCTGGTCGTTCCCGAATCTAACAGTACCCAGAAATTTACTAACAAAGTTCATGAGCTGAGAGCGATTCCCTGTCATGTGTTTTGAACATTCGGAGTCTAGATACCAGAGTACAATCTGGCCAACCTGTCATGACAAGAGAAGAATACGATGGAATATCTATAGCATTGGATCCCCAAGTTTGATTGGGTTCCGAGTGGTTAGCATTCTTAGATTTTACAATCTTAGCTATTTTACTCGAACCTATGTTTTTAACATTTTTGGGTTTCCTGCTATAGACTTTTATTTCTGGTTTTTGTATTTCATCTGAGTGGGAAGTGTTTTGCTTAGAGCAACAACGTTAGTTGAGGCGATCCAAGATAAAGGGCACGAGTTACACACTATAGTGAAAGGTTCAGCCTGTTGAGTTTCCACTTAAATCCTAGAATCATGTGAAATATGACCGTAGGTTCTAACTATTATGATTTTTTATGTTTTCTAGCAGATTTATAGTACTTTTTATTCCCATTTTGCACAAGATCAAGAAAGACATTATTATCATGAACACCATCAAAAATTTATTTATTACAAGTAGCACAGAGAATATCAGAATTCTCTTTTGACAGTGAGTGCTTAACATCAACATCACAAACAGGTTTAACAACACGATTCATTTTATTAACTTTCCTAGGTTAGGCTTCTACTTTATTCTTCTTGTTCCTACTTGGTGTTTGCGAGATCTTATCATTCTTTTTATTGCCTGGAGGCTTTGATCCGCAATTACTAGTAGAACACTTCATTCCTGTAGAAGAAAACACAGGTGTGTTAGAATTTGAAGTATTAGAAGACTCTACCTATTTAATGTTGCTTGAGGATGTGAGAGGTTCAGCAAACCTAACTTTCTTGACATTGTTCATGGGTGTGACAACAACCTTCTTAGTACTAGGTGTTATCGCATTAGGGCACGTATCTTGAACATATACAAGCAACTCTTGAATTCTTGTGGCATACTTACAGGTAAGGACTAACTCGCTATCTAAAGGTTGTTTCGCCTTAGCTTGTTCGATTATTTCTCGAAGAATATTCGCTTGTTCTTGAGTGTTCCTAAGATAGGCTATGTGAACTTCCCTATTTTGTAATAACCTAGGAGGCAACGGTTCTAAATCAAGCTTGAACATGCCTGGAGCAATAGTGGTGGCAGAAGGTATATGTACAACATTTTCAACAATTTCTTTCCCTTTTGATTTTCGTAAATCGTTTTTTAATGATGTTATCACAAAAACCTTATCTTGAATTTAAGCTTTTAAATCCTCATTTTCCACACATACTATTCTTTATGACGAACACGTGTCTGTTTGATTGAGTCAAACTAATCTTTAAAAACCTGTTTCACATGATTAATTTCATTACAAAGACGCTCGTTTTCTGAAAGTAATTTTGCCACACTATTCTCCAATTCCTCATTTATGGGCTCAAGATCACATTTATCATGATTAACATTCTTTTCCTTAGTATTCATTTTCAAAGATTTGATGGTATCCTTCAACTTAGAAATGGTCGGGTCTTTATCTTGTATCCGAGCTTACAAATCATTAATTTCAAAATATTCTTGAATTTCAACAGCATTTTGATTAACGCAAGATTCATCGTTTTGAAAAACTTCTTGTTTTAATTGCATTGACACTTTGAGAGAAATACAATGTTTTTCAAGTTGTGAGTGATTTTTCAAAAGATCATTATATGCTTGTTTTGATTTGGAAAGCTCAGCATCAAGATTCAAACACTTTTCACACAATTCACACTTTTGCATTTTCACATTCACAGAATCATTATTCAAAGACATAGAATTCATCACAGTTATCAGAACATCTTGAGACATGACTTTTTGTAAGAGTCGATCATTTTCCAAAAGAATTTATTTCTTAGCAATTTCCAAACATTTTTTATCAACTAAAAACTGTTGAACAGACGCTTTCATTTGATCAAAAACTGTTTATACTTCCGTTATTTCATTTAGAATATCTTTATCAAACACATTGAAGATGTCTTTTAAAGATTTTAGAACTGGAATAATTTCATTATTAAAAACAGCTTTTGTATGTTCAAACCCCCATTCACCTTCTTTAAGAGCACTAGGTGTTGTCCTCTTCTTTACCACAGAGTCAAACTAGGGGAGGTGAAATTTAAGCTGTTTAAGGCTTGCATTCACCAAACTCACCTTAGGTAGTTCACTGGGAACATCCACTATGACAGGTGGTGAGTAAGAAGGTTTAATGGTAGGATTGAACGTATGAAACCAAAACGCTTGTTCAGCCGATAATTCTTATTGTGGAGAAAAACGTGTTTCAAAATCTTCAATTAGGCTATTTAATTTTTCATAATCAATAGGTTTATGAGAAATTTTCTTTGCAATAACTTCAGGATCCTTTGCCTTTTCAAACATTTTTGATCGACTCTCTTCTTTCAAAATTAATGTTTCTTCATCATCAATCATAGGCATAGCAACATGTGTTTTAGATATAACTGCACCATCATACAAGGTTGGTTTTATCCGCTGAGCTTTCCTAATCTCGTAAAATTCATAACTTCTCGTTATAGCTCCATTTCTCGAGTTCTTTATATATTTAGAATCCTCATAAAATATACTATCATAATAAAATATTTCCAGAATTTATTAAATGTTCAAATTTCCACAGAAAGTATAACTATTCGAATTTATTGTTTATAAAATTTGTTTTATAAACTTTTAGCATAATTAAATCATTACAAGTCCTCTAATTTAATTAATAACACATCTTGCACATATTTTAAGTCCTCTAATTTATATCTATCATTTTATGTCCAAATAAAATGTCCTCATAATTATTTATTTATAAACTTTATAAATAAACTTTCAACAAATAAGATTGTAAACTAATTCTATAAATTAGCCAATACTTACATAAAGTATATTCTTGCATTTTAACACATTTTTAACAGCATTTCATCATGAACAAGTATTTCTTAAATTTTTTATAAGCTTGTTTTATTTTATAAACTTTATAAAATAAATACTAGATGGTGATTTAACTATATAATTAAGATGTAAATAAAAGTAAGTAATCAAAATAAAAGAGTAGATTTTTTGTGTAAACCTTGAGTGAATGAAAAAGATGAAGAACACAAATCTAAACCTATGCAAACCCTTATGTTTGCAACTAAATTAAACCCACTTGAACTCTTGTAATCTTGCTTTAAAAATCAAAACTATTTTGTTTCTTGCTTCTTGTGTTGGAACCGGACCCAAAAAGGAAGGAAAGAGAGATATGTGAGTTGATTTTTTACTTGTGATAATAAATGAGAAGTCTTAACCCTTTATCAAAGTTCAAGGCATGACTTTCTTAATAAACAAAACACTAGGGAACAAGGTAGGAAAAGGACTTGTTATAAGCATGCACAAGGTGCATGTATACTGTGTAAATGGAAGCCAAAGAAGACAAGACAAGACTAATTTAGGGCTTGCATACAATGGGTAAAGATTAGGGCTTACCTTTTGGGTAATGGTTAATATATAATAAGCAAAAGTAATGTTTAGTGGAGCTTTTGTGATTTAATTCCAATATGGATGGTTAAGGCTTATATGTGGGTAAGTTTTATAAAATTTTTGGGTATTGGGTATTATTGTGGGTTTATGTTGAAGTGTAAAAAGGTAGAATGGTTTACATGCATGCAAAAAGGCTCCAAAATGAGAACCGTAAGCGTTTTACGTAAAGTATAAAAATAATTTATGAAAAGTTATAAATTATCTTCGTAAAAATTATATAACACTTATTTGACGTAAACTTTTATTTGTTTGATGCTCGTTTACGTTGAATGGTTGATTTTTAGTTTACGCAATTTAACTAAACATTAAAAATTAAAAGTGAACGCGTAAAAGTTTAAAATAATTAGTTGAATATTTATTGATGTAAAATGACCCGAAAATGTGAATTGTTATAAATATATTAGAATAAAACATAGTAAGTAAATAAAAGTATTGAAACTAGAGATGTGTCCCGATTGATAAAGCAGATCCGACTCGGGATCGATGACATTACTTACGCATTTATAACCATTCTAGTAAATATGTGAGGATTCTGAGCCTGTATATAGCATACGTCTTTTAAGCTTGAATGATTTGATTATGAGTGTGCCAGTGATTTATTGATTCTAGAACTTGTGCTTGTTAAATCATTATGAGACCGCAGTGAGATCACTTTCGCGAGATATAGGTTTTTTTACGTGATAAAGAGGCAACTTATGAATTTAACCCAAATTAGCCCATCCAATTCATATTATTTATTCTTTTAGCTAATTACACTAATTAGCTAAGCACCCAAATAAAACCCGTTTGTTAGCACTCATCTTTAGTGCTAGTTACCCCTAGTTTAACCCGCTGAACCATTCTATTTATTTTTCTCATCCACTAAAAAATATAATCTTTAGCCTAGCCTTACCCCTTTTCGAAAGTCTCCACGGTTGGTTGCTAGTTGCTTGGTATGATTGATTGATTTTTGCTTATAGTTTGTTCGCACTTATTGTGAGTGTTGTGCCATTTCATCGAAGATGAAGGATACGTCCTTTTGATTTTGTATTTTTTGTGGTATGTGCTTATTCTAAGTGTGGGGAACTGTTAGTTATGAAAAAAAAAATCAAAAAATGATAGAAATAAAATATGAAAAAAAGAAAAAAGAAAAAGTCAAAAAAGAAAAAAAAGAAAAAAAAGTATGAATAAGAGTTGGATTGTTATTGGCATTTGCGACGTATTACTGTATTATGATATGTGCCAGATATATTGGTGAGAGGTTCGATAACCTCACGGGTTTGTGGTATGTTTAGTAACTAGCAACATGGGTTTCTTGGACTTGTCGACATGTATATTATAAAACCAATTCCAATTCAAGTACATATTTCCCATGCCTTATCCATACCATTATTAACCCTTAGCCTAACGTTACAACCTGAATAAAAGTCCTCTTTTGATATTTATACCTGGTGCTTATGCCATGTCGCTGCAGTTTTGTTTCTTGTACAAGCCTATGGTAACTTAATGAATCATGTCTGAGCAATTAAGTGTGATTTCCCCTTTACCCTCTATTACATCATACATGAGTGTTTGAATGAATTATACTTTTGCTTATTTGTGAGGTGCTTAGTCATGCTATAACAGCTTGAAGATCATTGGGTATTGTCAAACATATATGTTTTCACATATTAAAAATACAAAAATATTTTTCATAATTCTATTTTTGTTTTGTAAAGCTTATTTTTCCTTATTTTGCTTGAGGACAAGCAAACCCTTAAGTGTGTGTGTGTGGGGGAAGGGGGGATGCGCCTTAAAAAATCAATATATATATATATATATATATATATATATATATATATATATATATATATATAAATCTATATGCTATATATTGAGACTTTCTTCCTCAGAACCATTCTTATTGCGAGAAACTGACAGACCCACACAAAAACATGGAATGCACGCCTTCAATAATTGTATTTTTGCACATATGTTCTAAAAACAACATATATGTTTTAAAAAAAACATAGTTGTTCTAAAGAATTTGATAAGAAATTGGAAATACAAAATTTTTCTTTGAAGGTGTGCATGTATGTTCTTATAAGGCGTGCAACAACAATATTACGGCCGAGGGGTAAGGTTTTTGTGTGAAAAAAGAGGAAGAGTTTAGATCATATTGAAGAACATAAGGTGGATCTTATGATTTTTCAGTATTTTTTTGATTTTAAAAGGCGTGCATTATGTTTTTTATGGGGATTCTTGTCATTTCTCAAGCGACTAAAATGGTCTGAAAAAGAAATCCCCCATATATTATATAATAGAATAAATATATATAATAATATATATATATATATATATATATATATATATATATCCTTGTTATGTCATGTAGAAATTTTATTTTTAAAATTATTTTTTTAGATTTGCTTGAGGGCAAGCAAAGTTTAAGTGTTAGGAGATTTGATAACGCCTTAATTATACATGTTTTAGGTGGCGTTATTGTATATATTATTATCATTTCTCGTGAAATTTCGATACTTAATTGCATGAAATACATGCAGGTTCACTTGAAGACACTCCAAGCTCAAAAGTACTCAAAATACAAGTGTTTATACCTTATGGAAGACTAGCTAGAGGATAATAAAGAATAAAGTCCAAAAAGAAGACCAAGTATGGCGTACTTCTCCACAAGTACGTCGCACTTTAACACGAAATAAATGAAGACAATTATTTCCTGAAGTACGACACACTTTTTATATAAGTACGCCGCACTTATATCCAACATTAATAATCCTTAACCGACAATAGGTGAAGTATGCCGTACTTTTTATAAAGTGCGTCGTACTTCACCCCTCGCCCAGCCTATAAATAGTGGTGGAAATCACCCCATTTTACACACTTCTATATCATCATCTCTCAATATCATACAATCCACCAAAACTTCATTAGAGAGGAACGAGTAGTAAGGATCCTTGGATTCTATGATCCAAACACCCCTTTATCTCGCCATGCTACCACCACTCTCCACCGTGAATCACCACTGAAACACCACTTTTACAGAATCTAAACACATCATAACATGAGGATTAGACGATTCACACCAAATCTTTAAATCCTTTACTATATTAAACCCGTTACCAAACACATCATTTGGTGACGTGTTCTTGATTTTTAGCTGGGTCGTGATAGCCCCTCAGATTATTTTAGAAGGTCCGGATGTTGGTTGTTTATGGGAGAAATTGGTTAATTGTTTTGGTACTTTGTTCTCATATGTTGGATATGTGAAACATGATATACTATTTGGATGATTTTGCTATGACTTATGAATATACATGTTAATGAATTCGATGTTATCTTTGCTTGGATCATTGTTTATCTTTTGGTATATCTTTGCAATTGAAATAGGCCGAAAGGGTTAATTGTCTTGATGTATTTTGAACCGTTTGTCTATGGCGTGTCAATATCATGCTTGTGAGAATTGTGTGGTAAATTGATAAACAAACCAAGTAGAATGATGTTTAGGACCCTTCCTTATGTTGACTGACCGGGTTAGGAGGAATTCATATGTATGCATATTTGATATAAACCATTCCTAATGCACTCGTGGTGATGTATTATATAGGCCAAAACGATTATATGTTATCATTGGTAGATATGCTTGTTATTATGATTGCCCGTCATATGTGACTTGTATGCTTTGATTATATAAAGTCTTGCTCTATCTATATCGATTATGTTATGTAAATCATGCCTTGTTTATTGCATGCTTTATACACACGTTTTAGCTATTTGATTTGTGACAATCAATTGTGTTGATAGAAATAATGCCTAAAAACATTATTAATATTTTTCACATCTTTACGTTTTGTTAATCACAAAATATAAAAACGTTCAATGTAAAATTAAACTTAAACAAGTAATTAGTAGTAAATTTTCATTTCGAAAATTATATCACTTAAAGGTAGAATAAATAAATGCTTAATTTATTTTATGATCAAAGGAAATTTTTATTCAACCTCACACTTTTATAAAATGTTGTAAACATTTTTATAAACATTACAAAACATTTTCTACAATTAAAAGAAATGTTTTATTCAAAATAAACATTTTAAAATTCAAATTTTCGGACTTAAAACGGCTAGAAAGTTCCAGAAAATTCTCCCTACACAAAAGGACAAACTGGGGAGCGCCCAGTCTAGGGCGGCCCCCTTATCTTTAAGGGGACCGCCCACCTATTTAAGGGGACCGCCCATAGGTAGACGCTCCTCCAGAATGTCCTATAAATACTGGACTTTTCCTCACTATTTTCTCACCTTTTGCACTCATTCTTTCTGATAAAAAATAGCCCACACATCTCATTAAAATCCTTTGATCATTTAATCATAAAGCTTTGTTTCCAAGTGATCCAAGCTCAATTCCTCAAGTGCAAGAGAAGAATACTTCCATCATCAAGTGAAGAAGTATTACACCTCAAGTGTGTATTGCAATCTTGTTGCATCCATATCATAACTTGTAAATCATTTGTAAATCTTGTAAAGTTGTGTAGTAGATAGATCTTGGTGATTGTTGTAAGTATAGTTGAATCTTAGTGATTCATCCAAGTTGTGATAGTTAGGTGTGAAAGTAGAAGTGAAGTAGTGAAGTAGTGTGGTGAAGAATACTAAGGCGTGAAGAAGTTGTGTAGTTGTGTTGTGAAGTCGTGAAAGTAGTGAAGAAGTTGTGAAGTCGTGATAGATTGGTTCTAGCTAAGATTAGAACTCGACATCTAGCTTAGTGTCGGAAATTGATATAAGCGAAAGTTGTGTACGGTTTTCTCCGCCATAAGGGAGTTTGTTGACATAGTGAAGAAAACTCTCGAGTTAGGTGCTCGAGGAGTGGAGTAGGGCGAAGAGGTGCTTCGTAACCGAACCACTATAAATCCTTGTGTTGTGGTTTGATCTTTCTAACTCTTATCTCTTATTTCTTTATTTGTTCTTACTTATTTATATTATTCATATTGTGCAAGTATTGAATTCACAAAAAGTCGAATCTAAGTTTTTATAAACAAACATAAACATTAAATTAAAAAGCGGTAAACTATTCAACCCCCCTTCTAGTTTTCCACAATTGGTATCAAGAGCCACGTCAAACAAGATTTTTAAAATAAATTGTATTTTAAAACTTGAATCGATCTATGGAATCGGAAAAATATTTAGAAGGGCAATCTATGCAAAGACCACCACTATTTGAAAGTGATGGATTTATTTATTGGAAAAATAGATTCGAAACTTATGTGAAGTCAAAAGATCTAGATCTTTGGCATGTTATTACCGATGGTGATTTTCCTCCTATTCAAAATAATCCCGAAACTAAAAAGGATGAAATTGTACCTTTTCATAAACAAAACGATGATCTTAAAAAGAAACTTGCTAAAAATAATGAAGCTAAAATGGTAATTTATAATGCTTTACCACGTAAAGAATATGAAAGAATTTTTATGTGTCAAACCGCAAAAGAAATTTGGGATACTTTGTTAATCACTCATCAAGGTAATAATCAAGTCAAAGCTAACAAAATAGATCTTCTTGTTCAACAATATGAACAATTCATGATTCCGGAAGAGGAATCAATAGATAATGCCTTTGCTAAATTTAACACTATTATTACTAGTCTAAAAGCACTTGATGAAGGTTTTTCTAGCAAGAATTGTGTTAGGAAATTTCTTAGGGCATTACATCCTAAATGGCGCGCAAAAGTCACGGCGATTGAAGAATCAAAGAATCTAACAACTCTATCACTTGACGAACTCATTGGAAATTTGAAGGTTTATGAAGAAGTAATTAAGAAAGATTCTGAAACCGTCAAAAGCAAAAGAGAACAAAGTAGATCTATTGCCTTGAAAGCTAGAAAGGAATCTAGTGATGATGATAGCTCAACCTCCGATAGTGAAGATGAAGAATACGCCATGGCCGTAAGAGACTTCAAGAAATTCTTCAAAAGACGAGGACGATTCGTAAGACAACCACATGAAGAAAGAAAATCATTCCAAAGAAATAAAGACGACAAAAATGGCAAAGGCGAAAGAAAATGCTTTAAGTGTGGAGATCCAAATCATCTCATCGGAGAATGTCCGAAACTATCAAAATATCAAAATCAAAAGGCGTTTGTTGGAGGATCTTGGAGTGATAGCGACGAAGATGAAGAGGAGAAGACAAAGGACGAAAAGTGTCTTATGGCTAAAGCTTCCAATGAGGTACTTTCCGAAACCGAATACTTTAGTGATGACCAATCATCATTAGACGAAAATGACTTAGATAGTGAATATAGTAGACTATGCAAAATAGGACTAAAAGTCATGGCTAAAAATAAAACTCTAAAACAAGCTAAAATAGAATTAGAGAATGAAGCACTAGAATTAAAAGATAAATTATCTAGGTTAGAAAAAGGTAAGGAAGTAAATGAAGAATGCAAATTATGTCAAGACCTTAAGTTTGAAAATGAGAAGCTTAGAAAAGAAATATCTAGGCTAAATCAATTTAATGATAGTAGTCACTCACTTAAGAAAATAATAAGTTCTCAAAAACCTTCCGGAGATAAATCCGGTTTAGGATTTAATTTTACCAAAGGGTCACCTAGCGAAACCAAACAAGTAAATTTTGTAAGAGCTCAAGAAGTCGAGTCGAAAGAAAAATTGATAGAATCAAACCCAAACTCAAAACCAAAATTTATACTTATAAACAATACTAAAATTCCTATTGCAAGTGATGATGAGGTAAAATGTTTTTACAAACCTTCCTTAAAACCTGGAATCAGATTTACTAAACCCACAATGAGGTTTAAAACACCTCCTCCAAGAAGAAAGAAAAACTCTCATCCTCGTTCCAAAACACCTCAACCTAAGAGAGACCAAGGTAGACCAAATTACTCTAACACTAATCACACAATGTGGAATCATCCACACAAACCAAGCTTTACTCAATGTGGAAGATATTCACCGTGCATGTGTCTGAATCAAATGCAAAACATGTTCGGAAACAATAACTTCGGACCCATAAAACGATGGGGACCAAATGGATAAATCATCATATCTTCTGAGGTTAATCATCTACAAGCACCATTTAGCTTTCATCAAACAAATTGAAGGACTCATATAGGATTTCCATAAATCCTCATCCTTAAAGCTTGCTACCTTAAAGATTTTAAAGTAATTTCACGATGATTTGAAGCATAAATGAAGAAATAACTAAAGATAAGAATCTCCCGACACCTATTCACTGTTTTGGCCATAACTTGGTCATACGAACTCCGTTTTAGTTGGTTCAAGCGGCCACGCGAAGAGAATTCAATTATCTATAACCGTGAAAAAATCTAAGTGCTAAAAACGCCCCAAAGTGTGGCGGTTTTACCAAAAGTGCGCGTACTTTTAAGTCGGTGGAAAAAATAAAGGTAATTAAATGAAGACAACATTAACACCCGAAGTGCGGCGCAAAAAATAAAAAGTGCGGTGCACTTTGACCCTCGAACAACCTATAAATACCCTCTTTGGCTCTCCCATTTCATATATCTCTCACACAAACTTATATCTTACTCACACACATTCATTAGAGCCTTTGGAGAGGAGGAAGAAGTGGTGAGGATCCTTGGATCCAATGATCCAAACACCCCTTTAATCCGCCACTTACCACCATTTCAGCATCCAAATACAACATAACCATCACAAACCTCAACCATACCAACCGATTTCCAGAGTTCTAACACCATATCTAGCCTACATAACATCCATTTCCAGAATCTAAACACTTCTCACTTTGATTCTTAGAGGATTCACACCAAATTCTCATAAAATCACTATAATAAACCTTGTTACCAAACACTTCATTTGGTGACACGTTATTGAATTTCCAGAAGTTAGGTGACATATTTCTGGTTATCTCAGTAGCATTTGGTTGTTGGTTGATCATGGAATTGTTTAGTTTTGGATTGGTGGTTATATAGTTTGAAAATTTGGAATTGGTACTTTGTTCTCAATATTGTGAAATATTTTAGATGATATTTGGTGATTTTTGCTATGACTGTATGAATATACATGCTTATGAATTAATGTATCTTGCTTGGATCTTGTTTTATTCTGTTTGGATATCAATTGCAATTGAAATAGGTCGAACAAGGTTAATTGTCTTGATGTATTTTGACCCGTTTGTCTATGGCGTATCAATATCATACTTGTGAGAATTATGTGGTAAATTGAAAGCAACCTAAGTAGAATA
>BQNB010012637.1:30000-65031 GCA_026074375.1 Tanacetum coccineum
CCAGGGATACAATCAGAAGAGACGTAACCCTAAGTCTAAGACCACGTCGAATCTAATGAAGGAGGACAAGAGAAACAAATCAGCGAGAACTAGTATAATCAAACGTTATAAAGTGAATGGTGATCAAACAGGAAGGATCAACGATCAAAGAATTAAGGATTGAGAAATCGCCGCCATTGCTATATGACTTATCAATATCGTTTGTGGCTTCAAACGTCTTTAGGCACATGTATCCCAAATAAAAGATCCAAAAAATACCGAATACTTTAGTGATGACCAATCATCATTAGACGAAAATGACTTAGATAGTGAATATAGTAGACTATGCAAAATAGGACTAAAAGTCATGGCTAAAAATAAAACTCTAAAACAACCTAAAATAGAATTAGAGAATGAAGCACTATAATTAAAAGAAAAATTATCTAGGTTAGAAAAAGGTAAGGAAGAAAATGAAGAATGCAAATTATGTCAAGACATTAAGTTTGAAAATGAGAAGCTTAGAAAAGAAATATCTAGGCTAAATCAATTTAATGATAGTAGTCACTCACTTAAGAAAATAATAAGTTCTCAAAAACCTTCCGGAGATAAATCTGGTTTAGGATTTAATTTTACCAAAGGGTCACCTAGCAAAACCAAACAAATAAATTTTGTAAGAGCACAAGAAGTCGAGTCAAAAGAAAAATTAATAGAATCAAACCCAAACCCAAACTCAAAACCAAAATTTATACTTATAAACAATACTAAAATTCCTATTGCATGTGATGATGAGGTAAAACGTTTTTACAAACCTTCCTTAAAACCCAGAGTCCGTTTACTCAACCACATGAGGTCTAAAACACCTCCTCCGAGAAGAAAGTAAAACTCTCATCCCTCGTTTGTTTTTTTTTTTTTTTCTAAAACCCTCAACCTAGGATCAGTAGACCAAATTACTCTACCACTAATAACACAATGTGGGAATCATCGCACCAACCAAGCTTTACTCAATGTGGAAGATGTTTCACCGGCATGTGTCCCGAATCAAATGCAAAGCCATAAACAATGTTCAGAAACAATAACTTCGAACCCATGAAACGATGGGGACCAAATGGCTAAGTCATCACATCTTCCGAGTTTAATCATCTACTAGCATCCTTTGGTCTTCGTCAAATGAATTGAAGAACTCATAATAGGATTTCCATAAATCCTCAAAGCTTGCTACCGTGAAGATTTTAAAGAAATTACTCTTGAAGGCTAAGGTACGTCTCACTCTCTAATTACGTAAAATAATAGATTGATATATGATATACTTAGTATTATTGATAGTTAGGAAATATGGTAGTCACTAGAAATGCCATTTGTTGGCTTTCTAGTTTTAAAAGAATTTGTTCATAAGGAACCATTCTTTCACATGGATTATCCATGAACCACTATAAAATGGAAATCTTCTATGGCCACGAACTCACGTAGACGAAGAAAAATGAGTTAGTGGATAATAATTAACATAGAAGTAGGATTAGTTTTGCATCAGAAAAGTCTTAAACCACTATGGATGAAACAAACTCCCTTCCACCTCGACGCTCGCCTCAACTACGTCTATCAAAATCGCCTTGTTGAAGTCTCAACTCCATTCCGATCTCTCATCTTCCACAATATCTACTCTTTCCCATTTCAAAATGTATCAATTAATTTTTTCTTTCGAAGAAATTAATTCATCATGTTCGCAAGAAGTCTAGTCACCAAATCATCTTATGTATTGACATCCTGATTATCTCGTCCGAGATAGTCAAAGAAACTTTTCATTCTCACAAAACTAGCCAAAAATCAAAGATTTTTTTTTCAGGTGGCGCCCCCCTTAAAATTAAGGGGACCGACCATGTAAAAAGGGTGGGCCCCTTAATTAATTAAGAGGACCGCCTATCTGTGAATCCAAACACCCCCTTATAGTCGAATTTTTACAGCTAACACATCACTCTCTTTCCCTCTTCTCCCCCACCTGCTGTGACGAAAATACCTCCACCATTACCATCAAAATTAAAACCTCAAATCTTCCAATTAACCAAAATTCGCAAAGAGCTTTTACTAACAAGTCAATCAACAACATTTCTTATGAGTTTTTCAACCTTCTTTTGTTTGATTTCATCTAATTTTGTTCTTAATCAAAATTGAGGGTTTTTCATTATTTTTATATTTATTGATTTAGTCTAGGAATTCCATAACTATAATGTTTCCCATAGTCATAGGAACACTACAATCTTGATAGGATTGAACCAAAACACTTCTTGATTCAAAATTTTAAGAACATGTACACTTATGAACATATGGCCGAATTTTTGCATATATGTATTTTTAAAACTTATACATTGTTGATTAATGCCAAAACATGTTAAAAATAATCAAGTATTGATTATCCAAACATGTATATATATATTCAAATCAATGAGTAAAATTTTATAAAAAATAAAAGAGTGTTTGGTTCATCTCCTAGGATGATTGTTTAGAGTCGAGATGGCCATCACTACATTTTTATCACGTATATAAACACGTAACAAACTAGTGTGAGTCATCAAAATATATAATTCATATATATTTTGACATATTGGACAAGATTTCTACCCATAAGGGAGCGTTTGGCTTATCATGAATTAATAAGAATTTTTGAGTCAAAATAAATACTTTACTAGTAATAAGCCAATTGCAAACAAACTCATATGAATTGACGAAATATACAATCTAATGTATATATTTTTCAATACTTAAATTTGAGTTAAAATTAAACTAAGGAACATAAAAATTACTTTTTAGGTTTTTATTTCTTAGAGTCGAAGTAATTTTGGTTTCACATAGAGCATTTTTCTTACATACTCTTTTTATTTTTGCATTTTTTTGACATTGTTGTTGACTTGTTTAGGTGACAAAAATACCGAAAGCTACTACCACCGAGATATCTCTTACAAAATCCTACATCCCAAAAGTATCCAAAATTCCTGGCATATCCCCTACTATTGCCCAATTCTACAAACCTATTGAAACCGCAACATTTACGAAAGTCGTGTTGTTGATCAAGCATACTACAAATCTAACAATATCGAGCATCTCTTTACTAACATTCGCTTCAATTGCCTCTTTCAAATCAACGAACCAATTTTTCTGAGATTTATTCTAGACTTCTATAGTCAAGTCATGGTACAAACCGATGAATATGGCTATCTTATCATCTTTTTTATGATTCAACACGAATTCATAACTCTTAATCTCGCTCAATTCGGTCAAATCCTCAAAATTCCATACAATGGTCAAGCCGTTTTTACAAACGAGTGGGACCTTGCATCTCTTGAATATTCTCAAGAAACCGAGGGACCATATTGCACCGATCCTCCTACTTTTGACGACATTCGTCGAATTCTTGAATTGGAGCGTGTCATGGTAGACCGTACCATTAAAAGTCAAACAGTCGCTCTCAATCCAAATCAAAGTCTCACCAAAGAACTAAGCCCTGACATGAAGCAATGGGAAGAACTCATTCGAGAGAATGTGTTCGGACTAGGAGGACATCAGGACAGTCTCCCCACTTGTCTTGCTCATATGTTGTATT
Organism: Tanacetum coccineum; assembly: GCA_026074375.1. NCBI lineage: Eukaryota > Viridiplantae > Streptophyta > Magnoliopsida > Asterales > Asteraceae > Tanacetum > Tanacetum coccineum. Next base: position 33,572 of record BQNB010012637.1, read on the forward strand.
GTGTTGTTGCCGAAGAACAATACAATATTGCTTATTTCTTTGTCAAAAGAATCCAATGTGCCAGAGCTACTCTAACCGTAAATCATCCATATGGCATGTTTTTAAATCGTCTTTATCGATACGTCATGGAATAACTTAAACTAGTTTAAACTCATTCCATTTTCAAACCATTTCCTTCCCATAAATCCTCTCCAAATGATCATCTCCAATACACCATTTTCTTCATCATTCATCAACCATTATCAACATCCATGACATCTACTAGAGCTTCCATTTCCAAAGCCTCTAAGAGACCAAAAATCAACATCATTCCACCAAAACAATTGTTTGTGGATTTAACCCAAAATGACACAAAAACTTCATCACCCAAACTTAAACTATCATCACCTAGTGCTCCTAATGCACCCTTCAAAACACCATCAACCAAAGATACTTCTTCATCCTTAATTGATTACATACCCAAATCACCAACCCCATCAACATCACTTTCACCCAATGGTTACTTGAACCCACTAACATCTCCTCCTCCAAGAGTTTCGCCACCACCCCTAACTCAAGAAAATGCATCAATGGACATCACTCTCACCCTTTCACCAATTACCCCACTTGATGTCCAATTTGACACTCTATCACCTTCACCACCTATCTTTGGTCATCCCATTCATTGGAACCTTCTTGAGGCACACGGAGATTCATGTTTGTGTTGCATTCATAATCATACTCTTATATTTGGATTGAGAGATGAACTCCAATATATGTTTTCATATATTAAACATATGCTCTCACAACCACCAACAACCATCATCCCTCCACCTCCATCATCTTCCCCAAACTAAACATGCTTTATGTTTAGTTTCTCAAATAATTGTTTATCTATCATTTTGCAAGCAAGTCCTATGGAGCTTTACTAGTTATAGGATTTTTTGTAGTTTAAAATTTGCATGTATGTTAGCATGTTATTTATTTTCCTTATGTATGCATGAGTGTAATTCGCACACTATTTTACTTTTAATGGATGATTATTGTTGGTTGCATTATTATTATGCCATATTTTTCCTTCTTGCTACATGTTAGAAATATTTGTATTGTCCTAACTCGTTTTTGTAGCCAAGAAATCATAGCTCGATTCCTTGGTGCCCTCGAACGAGGGGGAGCACACATCAAGAGGGAGCATTTATTCTGTCGACTTTACTAGCAATTCTCGACGATACCTTTTTAATTCTACAAAGTGGAAAAAATGACATAAAACTCACTAAATACTTGTTTAAAAATAATTTTACATTTAATAAGTTTAAATTTTGTAATCATCAAAAATGAGGAGATTGTTGATAGAAATAATGCCTAAAAACATTATTAATATTTTTTACATCTTTACGTTTTGATAATCACAAAATACAAGTAATTAGTAGTAAATTTTTATTTCGAAAATTATATCACTTAAATGTATGAATAAATAAATGTTTAATGCATTTTATGATCAAAGAAAATCTTTATTCAACCTCACACTTTTATAAAATGTTGTAAACATTTTTATAAACATTATAAAATATTTTCTACAATTAAAAGAAATGTTTTATTCAAAATAAAAAATTTAAAATTCAAAAATTTGAACCTAAAACGGCTAAAAAGTTCCAGAAAATTTTCCCTACACAAAAGGACAAACTGAGGAGCGCCCAGTCTAGGGCGGCCCCCTTAAATACACGGGCGGACCCCTTATCTTTAAAGGGACCGCCCACCTATTTAAGGGGCCGCCCATAGGTAGACGCTCCTCCAGAATGTCCTATAAATACTGGACTTTTCCCCACTATTTTCTTACCTTTTGCACTCATTCTTTCTGATCAAAAATAGCCCACGCATCTCATTAAAATCCTTTGATCATTTAATCCCAAAGCTTTGTTTCCAAGTGATCCAAGCTCAATTCTTCAAGTGCAAGAGAAGAATACTTCCATCATCAAGTGAAGAAGTATTACACCTCAAGTGTGTATTGTAATCTTGTTGCATCCATATCATAACTTGTAAATCATTTGTAAATCTTGTAAAGTTGTGTAGTAGATAGATCTTGGTGATTGTTGTAAGTATAATTGAATCTTAGTGATTCATCCAAGTTGTAATAGTTAGGTGTGAAAGTAGAAGTGAAGTAGTGAAGTAGTATGGTGAAGAATACTAAGGCATGAAGATTTGTGTAGTTGTGAAGTTGTGTTGTGAAGTCATGAAAGTTGTGAAGTCGTGATAGATTGGTTCTAGCTAAGATTAGAACTCGACATCTAGCTTAGTGTCAGAAATTTATATAAGCGAAAGTTGTGTACGAGTTTCTCCGCCATAAGGGAGTTTGTTGACATAGTGAAGAAAACTCTCTAGTTAGGTGCTCGAGGAGTGGAGTAGGGCGAAGAGGTGCTTCGTAACCGAACCACTATAAATCCTTGTGTTGTTGTTTGATCTTTCTAACTCTTATCTCTTATTTCTTAATTTGTTCTTACTTATTTATATTATTCATATTGTGCAAGTATTGAATTCATAAAAAGTCAAATCTAAGTTTTAATAAACAAACATAAACATTAAATTAAAAAGCGGTAAACTATTCAACCCCCCTTCTAGTTTTCTACAAGAGTGATATTGTGATTGCCTTCTCTAGAAGATATAATGGAAACTCAATTAGTAGCATCTTAAAAAGATTGTGCATTGCTGCTAGTGTGTACTTAATATGGCAAGAGAGAAATAATAGGATTTTTAAAGATGAAGAAAGAAGTAGTGATGATCTTTACAAGATGCTGTATGAAATTGTAAGAATGAGAATTATGAGCTTGAAAGTAAAAGATACTATGGCAGTCAAAAAATCTCAATAGGTGTGGAATGTGAAGCTGTGTATAATGAAGAATGCAGATGACTAATACATAGATCCTGAAAAGTTCAAGATAGTTGAATTGAGGGCATTGGTACTATGAGGTGTGGGCTGCAGTTCCTTGTTAGTCAATTGGCTTTCTTTGAATTAGTAAGGGTCTAAAGGTAGTTTCCTGCATCGTATGATATGAGTGGTGGTGATCGGTAGGCCTTTGAGAGGCTACATGGTGGAATGCCAGCTTAATGATGCCATTTCCTTGCTGGTTCTTATTCTTAATGTGAGGACGAAGCTGCATTTAAGTATAAGATTTGTAAGGGAAGGGAAATGTAGTTAAGTGGGAAGTATCCTTGAGTGTATATTGCACTTGTTGTGATGCCAGCTTGCTGGAAAAGTAGCACAGTGTAACAAGGCTCAATGGAACTAGAGTTTTGCCTGTTTCTTAGTGATGCCTGCCTTCAAGAGCCTCTGTGTGTTAGGGAATGGGTTTCCTTAATGATAGGTAGGGTGTTTGAAGGTGGAAAATGTAGCTAAGTATAGGATTTCTCTATGGATGCCTAGTGCTTTGTTTCTAAAAAGGCTAGATGAATGGTGAACAAGATGAGAATGCTGAGTTTTTTCTCTTTACTGTGATGTCTGATAGTTTATCAGACTTCAGGTTATAGTTGTATCCGAGGAAGTTTACTTGTTTCTAGTATTAGTTGTTGGCTGTATCAGGGGCTAGGCATGTCCGACTCTCTTTTCTTATTTGTTGTAATATTTAATTGGAAATTAATATATGTTCACCATTTTACCAAAAAATATTTTGATAATTTGAAGGCTTATTATATAAAAAAAATGTAAGATGCTTAAACAACACCAAACATAAGCTAAAATGATTATATGAAGCGTAAATGAGGCTTGATTTTCTTTTAAAGTTAAGGTAAAAACAAATAATAGGTGTTTTGTCTAGTGTTTTAAAAGGGGCGGCATGACGGCGTTTAGTCGTGCTAAAGCCTGAGGCATGACTTCTACGTTACAAAATAAACCAAGGCGTCGACTCTAGGCGTGACGCGAGATGAGACGTGAAAAAGCATGATCAGGTGCGGTAAAGCGTGAGGCGTGACAGGTTTTTTGTATTCAACACTTAACAATTTTTAAAAAAAAATGAAAGTTATTACATGTAATGATAGTTTTTTAACTTTGTTCATTATGCACAACACTCTATGTAAACTAAATATATATTAAATATGATATAAATATATAAATATTTTATTTTGTGTACTTTTAAGTCACGCATTAAAAACGCAAAAGATTCATCATAACCGCTAAAGTGTGAAGTTTAATCATTTCATCACGCCACGAGTCACGCTATTTATAACCTTCGTTTTGTCTTTCAAATTTGAAGAAAGAAAATAAAATGAATCAATATTACATGAAATGTATTAGTTAAGTTGTTGAATTATAACCTGACTATCTTTATTAAACTATTTTAATTTAAACTTAAATGAACGCATCGTGTTTGAGTTCTTTTATGTATCCTATTCTCCCATTAGAATGGAATGCGTCTTAAAAATTATCTTATTATGTTGTCTTTGTTTCCTTTATTTAACTTAAATGAATACATTGTAGAGTAAGCTGCAAAAATCATCCCTATGGTTTGTAGTTTGTGACACTAATCATCCCTAGCCAATACTATTGGCACTAATCATCTCTAAGTGGTCAAATGTCTAGCAAAAATCATCCTTATTGTGGATGATTTTTGCAAAAAAGTTTAACAAACAGTTTTGCAAAATTCATCCCTCTTGGGATGATTTTTGCCGAACATTTCACCACTCAGGAATGATTAGTGCCAATAGTATCGGCTAGGGATGATTAGTGCCACAAACTACAAACCACAAGGATGGTTTTTGCAATTTACTCTACATTGTATTATGGGTTCTTTTATATATCCGTAAACACTTTCTGGCCATTTCTATGCAATAGAACAAAACATCTTAGGGGCAAGTCAGGACATTAAGTGCAACGTTCGGACCATGCGATAAGTTATTATTTTTTGTATCCGAGCTGATCACTAGAACCATCAGGGAATAAATCATTAGATTAGTTTTTTTAGAATATGATATGTGTTTTTGAGCAGTCTATTTTATATGAGTGAATAGAAAATGTATTTTGAGCAGTCTATTTTATATGAGTGAATAGAAAGTGTACTTAGTTTGGCTCCTACTGGGATTGATATATATTTTCAAAACACAATAAGGTTAAAAACGAAAATTTTTAGAGCGAGTTGTGTCTTATTAATGAATAAAAAGGTTCTGGGGCTTTGAAATAGCTCAAGTTGTTTCAGCTAATCCAAACATCCTTGAGCTCAAGAATTCGTTTTACTTTCTACTTAATTAAACTAGACAAGGGTGTTTTGAAAAATACTAATCAAAATGGGTTCAAACAATTTCCTTTTTAACCTTTTTGTGATGATTTCCTAAACTAACATTTGTTTATTACACTGTTCTTTGCAGATACTAATTTTTTATGATGATATATGAATGCAAGAATCAAAGTTGAATGCGTGAGTCAAAAGTAATATTGTGGTGGTTTGTCAATGTGGAACATAAGAAAATACTGCGACAACCTTTAGCATTTGGGTCCTACTTTTGTTTCCATTGTGAGTGCCTGAGTGTAGATTTTTCCCATTTGTTTTTGTTTGTGATTGTTTGTGGTATTCTCCTCATAGGGTCTGTCCCATGAGGTGTTTGGATGTTATTATAGTAATATATTTGTTTCAAAATATGGTGGTAAAGAGATAATTTACTTGGATTTAAGGTTTTTGGATTTGATATTATGTATATTTTAGCTCATTTTGGACATTGATACGTTTCAGAGAAGTTATGACTTTGTAGCTTATGCCCAACAATGATGTTAGGGGTAATAACTACGTAAGTGAAACTATTGTTCATTTCAAATGGTTAATGCTTGACTATTGACATTCAAATGGGTGGTTTGACGTGTAATAGGCGAGTCAAAATAGGATATTTTGTTTCGGTTTGTAATGGTTTGTTGTTTTAGGGTCAAGCACAGGTTTATGTGAACTTAGGCTGAAATGTTAAATTGGTGGCTGAACGGGCTATAAATGTTGGGTTCGTACAGGTAAATTGTTTTAAAAGTTTTTTAAGTGAATGTATGTCAATCAAAAGTTTTATATCCGATTATAATAATGTATGATATTGTTATGCGAAAAAGTTATAAAAATTATATGTTCATAAATTTTATTTTTCCATAATTTGACTTAAATATTACATTTTAAAAAATAATTTAATAGTATGCTTTTAGGAGAAGTTAAATAGCTGAAAACTTATAACATTTTGGTAATAATAATTTCACATTTCTAAAAAAAAAATAGGAGGGAAAAAACATGCTAATCAGTAATGGAATCTTAATTCTCATTTTGGTGTCCATCATATACCAACACCAACCATTATATGTTATTATCATTTTGTTTACCCAATCCTCTATATCACCCCCAAAAACCAAGCACCCTATAATGCCTACAATATAATACCACTATGATTTAACAGATTTTTACAACATATAATCTTTATGGTCAATCATTGATATGTTAAATGTCCATTGATAGTACATTCTCCATTCAGTCCATAGCTTTCCATTTAATACTGTGTATTTCACGGGTCATTAAAATTAAATGTCTTTTATAGTGTTCAATAACTTATTTGTATTGTAATTTAGCATTAATATTTTCTACTCATACATATAACATGTAATTTATTTAAGTAATACCACAAATCGATCTCTTATATAAACACCGTCAAAAGTTTCTTAAGGCCCCGTGAATTTCACGGGTCAATAAACTAGTATACAGTAAAAGACAGAAACAAGATTAGGTGAATGAATGGTGAAGTGAAGGAGTGATCTCCTTTTTAAGATTCCAGCAGCTTTCTTACTTCCTTCGAATCAACCCATAACTCAACTAGATACCCATTTGCTTACTTGGCTCCTGTGCCCCGTGCACTATGTAGCCACAAAAGTTATAGAAAATAATTATCACGATAATGGTCCAGATATAGAGTATTCGGATCTTTTAAAGTTGCTGGTTAATTGATAAATATTTTTTAGGTTAAAGCTATTATTTACTTAGTTATTTTTTTTTTTAATTTTTGGACATAAACAAAATAGAATATATATTTTCATTATCGTCATTCAAACTTATTGCAACCGATATTTATATATATATATAAGAATTTAAACATCAACCATACTGAGGCATCATCCCTTCAACATGTCCTGCCAACCTCCAATAGGCATTATGTTCATCAATGACTACATTTTTCATCCCATTACCAACAATCAAAACCATCAATATGCATGAACATCCTCACACATTATGGCAAAGGTTGTAGTACTAACAACCATCATCACAAATCTTTTTTTTGAACAGCAGCTTTATTAAACGACTAGTAAGGAGCTAGAATTAGACAATTACAAGATACGTGTTTTTGAGCCAATCGATCCATTTGAACGAGGCTTTGCATCTAAACTTACACCAATAATAAGAATTAGAAGGTGCATGAAAAGGTTTTAAAGGAATTTTTCTAAAGTGGATATTTTGCCCTAAAAAAATTATGAAAAAAAACATTTGTGCATTAAATCGTTTTTTTTTTGTGCATCAAAAATTCGTTTTTGTACCTAACTTCTTTTGACTTACAAATATGTTATCAAAACCTTCGTTACACAGAACCTTCTTAAGGTTTGATAGTGACCCAACATCTTTTACTCTACCAATCAAGGAATTAGATAAATCCTTGGAATTCAGACAATCTTCTTCCAGAACAATGACAGGAGAAGAATCCGTCTCCTTTACCATATTAGTTCCTTTCAATACGTTAACAAAAGAGTTTCTAGAATCAAAAGTACCTGCCTCTTTGCTAGGATCATAAAAAGTATTCTTACGACCCTCGTGTTTCTTCTGATTAGCAGTCTTGTATTTGTTCCCATTCTTCTGATCCCGATTGAACCTTGCAATATTGGCATGGAGTTTGCAACGATTCAACCAAATCGTACATAAATTATTAACCAATCTCTCCACATTGAACACATTTATGAAGCGAACAAACCCAAATCGCTTGCCGTCTTTCAATCTCTTCATAGGAATAAAAGAGTCCACAACGTGTCCATATTGTTTACAAGAATGAAACAGGTCCTTGGCTGAGACAGAATCCGGAAAATTCAAAACAAAAATCGATGTTGATATCTTAGCAACATTGTCCTCCTTCGATCTAAAGCTCCTCATCAAAAAAATTTTTTGGATTGAAGGGAGGTCTATAACCAACGATTACAAGTGACAATCAATGGAGGTAAAATCTGGGGATAAATGGTGGCAAGGAATGATTGGAAACGGAAATGGATCGATTTTGGGAGATAACTCAGATCTAAATAACTAAACCCTAGATGAGAATCACGCCTAACACGCTCGATATGAGAGTAATCTATCAATGATTAATCTCAATTTCAGGGGTTATAACATGATTCAAACAAAAGAGAAGAAGGAATTCAGATCAAAGATTAAATCTAAAAAAAATTAAATCAAAAACAAAAGATTAAATCAAAAATCAAAGATCAAAGATTAAATCTCAATTTCACCGAAAGAAGACCAATTGATTAATCTCAATTTATGTTAAGTTTAGATAAATGAATCGGATGTTCATAGTTGCGGAGAAAAAACGCATCCTATGTAGGTGGTCAATCTGGATATTTGGATGTTTTCTCACTACAAGTTTTCTATCCAACCTTTCACCATCTAGTATAGCCTCTCCTTCATTGTACAAACATAGTTAAATTAACTACATATTCTCTCACAACTAATCTCCCCATACCCCAAAATTACAGTTATATCCTCACAACTGAAAAAAATAAAAAGTTTTTTTTTTTTGAAAAGCTGAAAATGGCATTAGCCTGAAAAAAAATTAAAAAGTGACTAGCTATCTAAGCATCATCAAATCAATATGAGTATCAATGAAAAATCAAGTAATATCCCTTCAACCAACGACTCTTATAAGTGTGCAAGAAACTTACTTTATGGAAAGAAAACTACAACTACGTGATTCTAACCTCCTTTTGTAGTGCTGCTGAATATTGTACTCTTACGCTTTTTGTGCGACTAATGCTATTTTACTTGCGTGCGACCATATTTTGTCTTTTTTCTAAAAGGAAAAAAATCAAAATTTTGTTTTTTTTATGACAAAAGGCAAAATTTGATCTTACATAAATAAAATATCCATTAGTAGCAGAAAAGTGTAAAGTCGACTCAAATCAAGAGTAGCTTGCATAAACTTGTACTTTCTCTAAATAATTGTTCACTATTAACTTTAAAAGTTATTATTCTTCGTACCTTTTTAGTACTTTTTTGCGAGCTATGAGGTACCAATAGTAGCACCCAATTTCGTATCTATTGCTCATTCAAGTTCACTCTTCTCTATGCTTGTAATGGACCTTTTTCCTCAACCACCGACATCTCATCATCAATTTTCAATTAATAATGAAATTTCATAAAACATCAAATCATCTTTTATTGGAGTATGAGACAAACCATACCACCTTTGGTTTCGATCACTTGTGATTATTTATCGGGGTATTTCTATTTATGCCCCAAGATTTGTTTGTGTTGGTAGTATATGTTTTAAAAAAAGTTTTTTCTTAAATGCTTCAGAGCGACTAGAGCGATCGGAGCGACCAAATAAAAACTAATATTTGTACTTTTAAAATACACTTTGTGTAAGTGTACTTTTATAAGCATTTTTATTTTAACATGAAGCGACCTCGTATTAATACTTGGAGCGACTCCACGTTGACCTCGATTTAAAAAAATTACATGAAGCGACCATCGTATAACATTAAGTATTTAGAGCGACCGGTAGGTGGGAAATATAATAATAATATTTTTTTGTCTTCTCCTGTTTCCCTTTCACACAGATTTAGGGTTTATGATCTCCTAAATCTATAATCAATTCATACACATCCTTATAACAGAAAATCATATAACATTTTATGGGTAATTTCATACGTTGTCATTCTTGGTTATCACGGTCTTTGATTTTGGTATGAGTATTCGTGTTTATGTTCTGATGAATATTAGGATGCATATGTGGATGAATTTGGGTATGAACACTTCATTTCATTGATTGGGGTTCTGCAACGATTTCTTGTGGTTATATTCCGATCAAAATCGTATCTCCTTTATTCCGATGAATATGAACAGATCTAGGCAACCGTAACAAACCTTATAGATGTCGATAGCAAGGGTATGTTATTCATCTAATTAATTACTTGTTATTTATGTTTAATTAGTTTTAATTTGATTAAAGTGACGTGAATTATTTAAAAGTGGTAAAGGTTTGACTGTGTTTTACATGTACTCTTGATCTAAATGGCTGCAATGAAATATGAATATATTAACTTTAACCCCATATGGTAATCAATTTATTTAAAACTGTTAAATGATAATCTGGTAAACATAAATAACCTTTCCATAAGAAGATTCAATTTCTTTTTCAACATATTGCTTTGCCACTGAATCTTCTGACAAGTTACCATTTCTGGATTTTTTGAATCTTTCAATAGCATTCATCTGTTGCTTAACAGCAGCAAGCTCTTTTAAAACAATTGATGGATCACCATCTCATACATTCTCAATCAACTGAACACTTGTAGTAATAGAATGATATACAGCAACAAGCTCGTCACTTGTAAACACGAGAACTGATTCCATAACCTGTTTGGATTGTTGCTCAAACCATGGATCATGTACAACAGCATTACAAATATTTAGTTGTATACCCTTAGGGGAAGCAGTTATAGGATCATTAGGTTGTCCGTCTACCAATAAAGTTCGAAAATAATCCATACTACGAATCAACCATGGTTGCAACAACTCAGTACTCGTTGGAGCCATAGACATAATAGGATTGGACCATTCAGCAAATAAAGCACCATAATCCCTTTTCTCAAATTTACCAATCTTGACCAAGCTAGACCACGTGGGATAACTAACGGATCTTTCTTCCACCAAAATTTACTATTTCTGTACATCTCCAATTTATATATCTGCAATACCATTAAATACACATATATTATAATATAATTTACATAATTTGAATAGTAGTAACTAAGCATTGGTTTTAGACTTATTTTTACAAATATATACTTCTCTACATGATCATAAATGTGGGATATAATCAGTTAAACACAATGTTATTTTAAAACATGCCTTCATAGATCAAACAAAACCATATACATTATAGGTCTCAATCTTCTTTGAACTATCAATTTTCTTAGTCTTCTTCATGAGGGACACATTTTTTATATTCTTCAACATAACGGCAACCTTATGCCTACTTATCACATTCACTAACCTTCGGTACGAAGCTCTCCAAAAATATTCTCCCCATGGGTATGCATCCCAAGCAGTCATATCATCAATTAATTCAATAAGATTGTCAGCAATGTAATTCTTAAACTCCCGACCCATGAATACTATATTTGATACCAGTGATAAACAAACTTTAACATTATCTTCATCAGACAACGCAGACCACCTTTCAGGGCTTCTAATTACTTCTAAAACCTCTAAAACCCTAACTTTCTTTAATGGCTCTGCTATTTTATTAGGAAATACTCTGTCACAAAAATGACTATTTTGCAAACCATTAAAAGTATCTACCTTGGGAATTTTTCCAAACGCAAAACCAGTTATCAAGCAAAATTCTTGCTTACCAAATTCAAAATGATTATTACCAATCTTGTACATAATAGGAGGACAAACATCATTATTTTATTCTTGTTTTACTTCATGCTGTAAAATATAGTTCAGAAGAAGGTTGTCGTTTGAATATGCCAGAAAATCTAACCATTTACCAAACACGGTCGAACAAAACCTTGTTCTACGTCTTACATTACCATTCTGACCCAACAGCTCCTTAATAGATGTAAGAGTATCAAAGTCCCACGAATTATGACTTTCACATCAAAAACTGCATTCATATTATCCATATACAGATGATGTGGGTTTCGTGATATTAGGGTTTCTCAATATTAATGATAATCAATTTTAGGGTTTCATGATATTAGGGTTTCTCAATGATGTGGGTTTCGTGATATTAAGGTTTCTCACGTGGAGTTTAATTGATTTACATTGAAGAACTATGGTTCTTAATATTCAAAAGGGAATAGTGAAGGAAATTAAATGTTTTGGGTCTGCGTATTTGGGTATATGATCAGAGAATGTTTGTTTTGCCTTGTTTGGAAATTTTGGGGTAGATTTTGGTATACTTGAAATAGTAAGTGGCACAAATTTCGAGGTTGTACTATTTAAATAAGTTAAAAAAATAAAAATATCTTACCTAACGGTCGCTCTAATTGGTGTATAAAATACGCAAGTCGCTTCGATAACAACTTTGACTTTTTGTATAAATATCATAACATAATTTAGTCGCTCCAAGTATTAATACTAGTAGAAATTTCTAAGCTTAATTAATTTAATAATAGTAGTAAATCGCTTAAGAAAATGTTAAATCTTCAAAAACCTTCCGGTGATAAATTCGGCCTAGGATTTATTTTACCAAAGGATCATCTAGTGAGTCTAAACAAGTGAATTTTGTTAAGTCACAAGAGGTTGAGTCTAAATAAAAAGTAGTAGAATTAAACTTAAGCCCAAGACCAAATTTTTTGCTTATAAACAATACTAAAATACCCATTGCAAGCAAAGACGAAGTAAAATGTTTTTATAAACCTTCTTTAAAACCCAGAGTTGGCTTTACTAAGCCTAAAACGAGATATAAGACTCCTCCTTGAAAAAGAACTAATAACTCTCACCCTCGGTCTAAAACACCACAACCTAGGAGAGATCAAGTTAGACTAAATTACCCTAATAATAATCATTTAATATGGAATTATTCACAACAACCGAACTTCTCTCCGTGGGGAATATGTCCACCCTATATGTATCATAATCAAATGCAACATATGCAAAATATGTTCGGGATTAACAATTTTGGACCCATGAGACATTGGGGACCAAATGGTTGAGTCGTTACAACATTCAAGTGGAGTTGTTCAAGTAGGGTTTCTCAATATTAGAATAATCAATTTTAGGGTTATCTCATGATGTGGGTTTCGTGATATTAAGGTTTCTCACGTGGAGTTTAATTGATTTACATTGAAGAACTATGGTTCTTAATATTCAAAAGGGAATAGTGAAGGAAATTAAATGTTTTGGGTCTGCGTATTTGGGTATATGATCAAAGAATGTTTGTTTTGCCTTGTTTGGAAATTTTGGAGTAGATTTTGGTATACTTGAAATAGTAAGTGGCACAAATTTTGAGGTTGTACTATTTAAATAAGTTAAAAAAAATATCTTACTTAACGGTCGCTCTAATTGGTGAATAAAATACGTAAGTCGCTTCGATAACAACTTTGACTTTTTGTATAAATATCATAACATAATTTAGTCGCTCCAAGTATTAATACGGGGTCGCTCTATGTTTAAAAAATATGCTTATAAAAGTACACTTACACAAAGTGTACTTTAAAAGTACAAATATTAGTTTTTTATTTGGTCGCTCGTGTTGATAAAAATAATCCTAAAACGTATTAATATTTTTCGATCGCTCTACCTTTTGAATTCACAAAATGTAAAAACATTAATGAAAAAATATCGAAAACAAGTAATTAGTAGTAAATTTTTATTTTGAAAATTTAATCACTTAAAGGTATGAATAAACATATGCTTAATGCATTTTATAATCAATTTTTTTTTATCCAACCTCACATTTTTTATAAAAATCTCACAAACATTTTTATAACTTTTGCAAAACATTTTTGGATTTAAAAGAAATGTTTTATTCAAAATAAATATTTGAATTCAAATTTTATACCAAAACGCTAGAAATGTTTACAGAAATGAACAAAAAATGGAGCCGTCTGAACCTGGGACGGCCCCTTTACTTAAAGGGCAGTCCCCTTAATAATTAAGGGACCGCCCTACAAAAAGCCAGCCTCAAGTGGCCTATTAAATACTAGACTATCCCCACTGTTTTTCTCACCTTTTGCACACACTTCTTTATGTTCTAATCAGTTTATACTCTCCATTCTTTTTTAATCATTTAATTATAAAGCCTTGTTTCCAAGTGATCCAAGATTTGTTCCTCAAGTGCAAAAGAAGAATACTTCCTATCATCAAGTGAAGAAGTATTATAGCTTAGTGTGTGTCCTTGCAACCTTGTTGCAATTGTAATAAATCTTGTAAATCATTGTAATATTGAGAGTGTGTGTTGTAGTTGTGTATACTAAGATGATTGTGGTGTCATAGTAAGTTAAGTTAGATCTTTGAATCTTAGTAGGTAGTGTTTGATTGTGTGATCAAGGTATGTTTAGTCAAGTGAATTTGTAAGAAACGTAAGAAGGTTTGAAAGGGTAGAGAAGTTGTGAAGTGAAGAATAGTCGTGTAGTGAAGAAGAAGTCGTGTAGTGAAGCCAAGTAGTGAATTGTCGTGAAGTGGTGTGTTTAGTTGTGATAGATTGGTTCTAGCTAGATAGAACACTACATTTCTGTTTGTGACGAAAATGGTTAAGCAAAGCCAGTACGGTTTTCATCCGCCTTAAGGGAGTTTTGTTACATAGTGAAGATACTCTCGAGTTTTGGTGCTCGGGAGTGAAAGTAGGTGAAGAGTGCTGTCGTTCCGAACTACTATAAATCCTTGTGTTTGTGGTTTTGATCTTTCTAAGTTTAACACCTTGTCTTTCATATCTACTAGCATTTACTTACATATTTGTATTGTTCATATTGTGCACATATTGAGATCACACAAAGTCGAATATAAATTTTTATAAACAAGACAATAATTTAAAAGCGATAAACTAATTCAACCCCCTTCTAGTTGTTCCCACAATGGTAACAGGAAGCCACGTCAAACAAATTGTTAAAAATAAATTGTATTTTAAAACTTGAATCGTCTATGGAATCGGAAAAATATTTAGAAGGGCAATCTATGCAAAGACTACCACTATTTAAAAGTGATGGATTTATTTATTGGAAAAATAGATTCAAAACTTATGTGAAATCAAAAGATCTAGATCTTTGGCATGTTATTACATATGGTGATTTTCCTCCTATTAAATATAATCCCTAAACTAAAAAGGGTGAAACTGTATCTTTTGATAAATAAAACGATGATCTTAAAAAGAAACTTACTTAAAATAATGAAGCTAAAATGGTGATTTATAATGCTTTACCACATAAAGAATATGAAAGAATTTTCATGTGTAAAACCGCAAAAGAAATTTGGGATAATTTATTAATCACTCACCAAGGTAATTGTCAAGTCAAAGATAATAAAATAGATCTTCTTGTTCAACAATATGAACAATTTACGATTCCAGAATAAGATTCGATAGATAATGCTTTTGCTAGATTTAACACTATTATTACTAGTCTAAAAGCACTTGATGAAGGTTTTTCAAGCAAGAATTATGTTAGGAAATTTCTTAGGGCACTTCATACTAAATGGCATGTAAAGGTTACGGCTATTGAAGAATCAAAGATTTAACATCTCTAACCTTGATTGAATTTATTTGGAAACTTGAAAGTTTATGAAGTGATAATAGATAAAGATTCTGAAATGGTCAAAGGCAAAAAGAAAACAAAATAGATCTCGTGCCTTGAAATCAAAAAGTGAATCCTAGTGATGAAGATAGTTTGACTTCCGATAGTGAAGACGAAGAATACGCCATGGTCGTGAGAGACTTTAAGTAATTTTTCAAAAGACGAGGAAGATTCGTAAGACAACCACATGATGAAAGAAAGGCATCTCAAAGAAACAAAGACGACAAAAATGGTAAAGGAGAAAGAAAATGTTTTAAATGTGGGGATCCAAATCACCTCATCGGAGAGTGTCCAAAACTATTAAGAAACTACAATCAAAGAGCCTTCATTGGAGGATCATGGAGTGATAGCGATGAAGATGAAGAAGAAAAGATTAAAGACGAAAAATGTCTTATGGCTAAAGCTTCTAATGAGGTACTTTTTGAAACCGAATTCTTTAGTGATGACCAATCATCGTTAGATGAAAAAGACTTAGATAGTGAGTATAATAGACTATGCAAAATATGTCTAAAATTCATGGCTAAAAATAAATCACTAAAACAAATTAAAAATAGATTAGAAAATGAAGTACTAGAACAAAAAAATAAATTGTCTAAATTAGAAAAAGGTAAAGAGTCATGAAAAAGGTAAAATATTCCAAGACCTTAGATTGAAAATGAAAAACTTAAGGAAGAAATTTCTAAGCTTAATCAATTTAAATAATAGTAGTAAATCTCTTAAGAAAATGTAAATCTTCAAAACCTTCAGTGTAATCCGGCCTAGATTTATTTTACCAAAGGATCAACTAGTGAGTCTAAACAAGTGAATTTTGTAAAGTCACAAGAGGTTGAGTCTAAATAAAAAGTAGTAGAATTAAACTTAAGCCCAAGACCAAATTTTTTGCTTATAAACAATACTAAAATACCCACTTGCAACGATGACGAAGTAAAATGTTTTTATAAACCTTCTTTAAAACCCAGAGTTGGCTTTACTAAGCCTAAAACGAGATATAAGACTCCTCCTTGAAAAAGAACTAATAACTCTCACCCTCGGTCTAAAACACCACAACCTAGGAGAGATCAAGTTAGACTAAATTACCCTAATAATAATCATTTAATATGGAATTATTCACAACAACCGAACTTCTCTCCGTGGGGAATATGTCCACCCTATATGTATCATAATCAAATGCAACATATGCAAAATATGTTCGGGATTAACAATTTTGGACCCATGAGACATTGGGGACCAAATGGTTGAGTCGTTACAACATTCAAGTGGAGTTGTTCATTAACATTTCTTGGAATCCGACAAGTGAATACATTCTTAAAATCTTATGACGGATTTACCAAATGATTTCTCCTTCAACGCATACTCTCTTGAAGATATTGATGAAAACCCATTGTAGGCAAAGGTATGTCTTCTTTCCAAACTCCTTAGAATTTAGATTATGTGTTAAATGCTAAATGTTTATATATTAACATATTACATGTAGTATATGCTAATCAAATAAGTTATAGTTAATAGAATATAATTTAAACTTGTGAAAATAGTGTAGTCATTAGAAATACCATTTGTTGGTTTTCTAGAATTAAGAGAATTTGTTCTTTATGAACTCATCTCTTACGTAGTTGAATTAGAATTCTTTACGTACCTCTATAAAATAGAAATCTTCTATGTCCACTAGTAGTAAACTCACATAGATGAAGAAAAGTGAGTTAGTAGGAAATTATTAACATAGAAGTAGGATTAGTTTTTCATCTTACACCGGAAAGGCATGACATCAAAACACTATGGATGAAACAAACTCTCTTCGACTATGATGTCCGCCTCGTCTACACGTCTATAATAAACTATGTCTATCAAAATCTTCTCATGAAGCTTTAACTTCATTCAATCATTCTATCGTCATATATTTATCATCTCTTAAAAATTCCAAATTGTGACAATTAGTTATTTCATCCGAGATAATTAATTTACTCAATTGACAAGAAGATAATTGAAAACGTCACTAAATCCTCGTTAAATCTTCTCTCGGCTTGACAACTTGATTATTTCATCCGAAGTAATCAAAGTATTTTTAATTAACGAAAGGTTAATTAAAACGTCAATTAAATTTCGTCAATCATCTCTAAACTTTCTATCGGTCCAAAAATATTGACAACTTAATTATTTCATTGAAAATTACTTAAGTTTAATTAACTTAATGAAAAGTTAATTAAAAGTGGCAAGTACTTCTTTCTCGTCTTCAACTCTATTCTATCGACAACTAGATTATCTAAAATAATATTACTAGTAGCTCCTGACGTATTTTGATAATTGTACATTTACAAAACTAGTCAAAATCGAAAACAATTTTTTTTTCTCAGATAGGCGCCCCCTTAAAATTAAGGGGACCGGCCGTGTTAAAGTGGGCGGCCCCCTTATATTTAAGGGGACCGGCCATCAATTTCGCCAAACAACCCATTTATTTCGAAAAATTCAATTCCAAACACCCATTCTAGTTCATCTTCTTCCTCCTTTTACTGTGTGACGAACACATACACTCAAAAACCATAAAATCCAATTCCCAAACTCAAAATTCATCTAATTTCGCAAGAGGCAATCACCTACAACTCGATTAACAACACATATTGTAAGATTTCCTATACTTTTCTCTTTCAATTTTATTCAATTTTGCTCTCAATCAAAATTGGGTATTTTCTTAATTTTTGTGTCTTTTACATTTTCGACTAGAACTAGGAAATCCATAACTATAATGATTCCCGTAGTCATAGGAATTCAACATTTTCAATTGAATTGAGTTAATTTTTTTTTCTTTCTTCGAAAACTTATAAAAAAATTGTACACATTTTTTCGAAATTTTTTAAGAAATTTCTAAACAAGATTTTGTACATTGTTGATTCATGTCAAAAACACGTTAAAATGATCATACATTACCTTTCGAAACATACATTCCTAAAGGCACATTTTTCGAATCAATGGGTAAAGTTTTAGAGTCGAAATGACCATCACTATATTTTGTCACATGTATAAACCCGTAACTAACTTGTATAAGTCATCAAGATATATAATTCATATATATATTGATACATTTTATAAAAAGTGTAAAATAAAGGGGCGTTTGGTTTCACGTTTTAAAACATAGTGTTAAGTCAAAACAAACACCATTTAACTCTCACCAAGTCAAAAGATGATGAACTAATATTTGTCAACAAAATATACAACTTAACATATATCTTTCGACAATTTTAGTCAAGTCTTGTATTGATTAGGGAGTGTTTGGATCATTTTCTAGATGTTAAAATATATAACTAATATATATTCTTTGACACCCTAGATTAAGTGAAAAATAAATTAAAGAACATATGGATTAATTCTTAGGTTTTTAATTTTAGAAGTCGAAGTAATCCTTGTCCCATATTTGTCATTTTTCAAAACTTTATTTTTCTTATTATTTTTATTCTTTTAATAATTTATTTCGTTGTTATCTTGTTTAGGTGACAAACATGCCTCGAGCAACAGTTGGTGATACATCTCTTACCCGTTCTTATATTCCAAAAGTATCTCAAACACCTGGTATCTCTCCTTCTATCGCACGCTTCTACAAACCTATCAAAGATCGATGTATTCATAAGGGTAGAGTTGTTGATCAACTTTACTACACATCCGATCACATCGATCGTTGTTTTTCTAACATTCGTCTCAATTGTCTCTACGAAATCAATGAGCCAATTATCCCTCGTTTCATTCGAGAATTTTATAGCCAAGTCACTCTTCAAAGAGATGACTCCAACGTTATTCTTATCTCCTTCATGATTCAAAACGAATTCATCACTCTCTCTCTCTCTAATAATTCGGTCAAATCCTCAGAATCCCATTCACTAGTCAAGCCGTATTCACAAATGAATGGGATATTGGCTCTCTTGCATACTCCCAAGACACTGAAGGACCATTTCATACCGACCTTCCCATTCCTGAAGAAATTCATCAATTTCTTCAATTTTAACGTATTGACTCTAACCGCAAAATCAAACACAAAAATGTCATTATTTCACCAAAACAAGTCCTAACTAAAGAACTTAGACAAGATCTAAAAAAATGGAACGAACTCATTTATGAGAATATGTTCGGATTAGGAGGACATCAGGACTATCTCCCAGCTTGCCTTGCTCGTATATTATATTGTATCCTAGCCGAGCAACAATATAACCTTGCCTATTTCTTTGTCAAAAGAATTAAGAATGCACGAGCAACTCCTATAGCCCATCTTCCTTATGGTATGTTCTTGACATGTCTCTTTCGACATGTCATGGAACACTACCCTCATCTTGACAATGGTATCTACGATGTCATTGAACGAGTCATGCGTCCACTTTTTCTAAGACAAGCCCGTCGACCTCGATGTGATCGTGGAAAAGCGTGTCACTCCGTCTCATCAACTTCTGCCCATCATAACCGTGAATCTTTATCTCACCAAGGAGAAGATGATAAGGATGATGGTGCTTCTTGTGCTAGTACCCCATCTCCTACCACTTACCTAAACTCTCTTGGACCTCTCTATTACCAACAATATGATGTTCCCACTTGATGACATCAGATAACGTACATTTTATAGCATCATTTATCCTATGTAATTAACCCACATTTTATAATTATTGCAAAGAATTATTACTTAATCGTTTATATTTGAGAATTGCAGTAATTAAGGAGTACTTGGTGAAAGTTAACAAAAGGCACGCATTCTGGAACTTAAACGAAGATATGTTTAAGATTACTATTCTGAAGACTAATACGCCGTATCCATCAAGAAGATACGGCGTATCCGTGCCTGAACTCACCAAATATCACGAAGGAAACAAGCCAATAAGCCGTATCCAGAAGAAGGCTATACGCCGTATCGAAGATACAGTATGTAAAGATTCTGGAAGATATCAATCGTGGTCCCTACTCCAAGAAACCACAATACGCCATATCCAATCCCTTGGATACGCCGTATCAAGACCGACTCCAGACAGTATAAATAGAAAACTCAAAAACGAGTTTTAAGTGTGCTAAATCATATTCTTGATACCTAAACCATAAAAGTCGATTTTCAGAGGAGAAAAAGAGCAGAAGAGGTCGATCAACGTTATCAATTCCATAGGAGACAATGTGTAATTCCATATACTTTAGTAATCGTTCAGTTTTTTGTATCATTCGTTAACTCGGTTAGTTTACCTTGGCTAAATAATTACTCTTGTATTTATTATGATGTTTGAAGGCTAATACCTTCGGGTATTAGCCATTATTATGAAGATCTGAATGTTTGGTATTTGTTTATCTCAATTTCTTAATTTATCGTTGAATGCTTGTTTATGTTTATCAATTTATACTTGTTTACGTGCTTTTGTATGCGACCTATCATTCAACTGGATCTAGTGATATTGACCAAGTAGATCTAGAGTCTGGGATAGCTCTCCATATATTAATTCGTACATCTAGAATAATAGTTACACAAATATTGTCCTTCTAAGTCTGTGTCTAGGATACGCTTCGGGCTTAACTTGTTAATTGGATATTGCCGATGGTTTATTGATCGTGTTGACTAGCAGGTGACCTAGATAATTCAACAAGTAACATTCTAATTCTATTAGATAGTTGGACAAGTGGACTACTAGTGTATGAATTTCTATTAAGCGGTAAGTGGGTAAAGTCTTTATGAGCTAGGGTTTAACAAGATCACCATTGTTTTAATCCCTAAGATATATTATAATCAGCAAACAAGGATGCTTTATGCGGATGCTTTAATTGTGAGAGAATTAATGTGTCTAGGTCTTAGGAAGAAGTAACGCCTAAGTCTAAGAATGATATGCCACCTCGAGATAGGAAATCATTGCACTAATAAACATACCAACGTTCTAATTGGATTAATAATGGTTAATATAGTTTTCTTATATTAGGCTCAACCGCTCTTTTATCTTCTGCTAATTTGCTTGCGTGGGTAACTGTGCCTTGAATTGATTTTTGTCACCAACCAAACCCGTGCCAGTCTCTCAGGCTAAAACCCCCTTTTTTCCCATTAGATCTAGGACTAACATAGGTTTAGCATAGGTTTGACATAGATTAGAATTAATATAGATTAGACAACCAAGATATTACTAAACTGAAAAGGTTTAACCTTGCTCTCAGTGATCGACACCCTACTTACCAACGGATCTACATCTTGACCGGGTACACTGCCCGTTAAAGTGTTGTTTCTGGTTTAGTCGGCAAAATATAAATTTAAAACTTGAATCATAAAATACACACCACACAACGACACATCAAGTTTTTGGCGCCATTACCGGGGAGTGAAATATAATCTTATTTTTATTTGATATTTTGGTTTTTAACATTAGATTAGATCAAACCCTTAGGTTTAGTGTAATTTAGATTAATGTATATTCTATAAATTTTGTATATTTATCTTTAATTGTTTACTTGTATATATATGTGTTTAATTGTTTACGTATTTAATTATTTTTCTTAATAAACTATTCTGGTCGGTAGCTAAATACGGCGTATCCACTTCCATTGGATACGTCGTATCCAGTTCTCTGTCCAATACAACGTATTCACTCAAACTGATTAATACGGCGTATCCACTTCCATTGGATGCGGCATATCGATTATCTGGAACAAAAGCTGAAATATTGGTTGTCCTATTTGATTTTTCGTGCTAAATTTTTTCTATCTTTCTTCAGAGAAAATCCTACTGATTGTTTATCCCTTGTTTTAGGTAGTGCATGACAAGGAGTTCTACGAACAAACTATTTACACCTTACAAAGAACCTGAACGAGAATTTAGATCATCAAGGAGACACTTCAAGACTCTAAGTCTTGACGAATTGAGATCGCCTGATTTCAATATACTTTCTGACCAAGAATACTCGGAGGAAGAAAAAGCAAAAGCAATGGTGGAAACCATGGAGCAATACGTGAGCAAGACCCGAACGGACTATGGATCGGGAGTTGCTAGGCCTAAGATTAAGGAAAAGGATAGTTTTGAACTGAAAGGCCAATTTCTTAAGGAGCTTCAAGAAAACACGTTTAGCGGTTTGGATAATGAGGTCGCAAATGTACACATTGAGAAAGTTCTCAAAATCGTTGACTTATTTCATGTTCCCAACATCACTGTGGATCAACTAATGCTCCGAGTCTTCCCTATATCCTTAACTAGAGCCGCAAGTCGTTGGCTAAGAAACAAACCAACTGGTTCAATCAAAACTTGGAAAGTGTCCTCAATACTATTTGACTGAGATGCAGGAGGTAATTTTGTTCTACAATGGGTTGGATATTCCAACACGATTGATTCTTGACTCAAGAGGTGCCATTCCAACCATGACTGCTGCCAATGCTAAAATGGCCATCCAAAAAATGGTAGAATACTCTCAAAAATCGCATAATGGAACATCTAGAGGAAGAAGTAATAAGACTTCTGACGGACTGGCTGCTATACAAGCATAATTGAACAATCTAGGAAGAGAGATCAAGAAGGTAAATGAAAAAGTTTATGCTGCTCAAGTAGGATGTGAACAATGCAAAGGACCCCATTACACCAAAGATTTCCCACTAAAAGAAGAAGGAAAAACTCTCGAAGAAGCTTACTACACATAATTTGGTGGACCTTTTCAAGGAGGGGGATATAGAGCAACAACTCTAGGGTACTATCAAAGGAACAACGCAAATCCTTAATACCAAGAAAGAAGGCAATCTATGGAAGATACCCTAAGCAAATTCATGAGTGAATCAGCAAAGAGACACGAAGAAAATTACAATTTAATCAAAGAAATCCGAGCTACGACAGATGCTGCCATAAGGAACCAAGGAGCATCGATCAAAACTTTAGAGATACAAATCGGGCAAATGAGCAAGGTCCTACAGGAAAGAGGATTTGGAAGCCTACCAAGCTCAACTGAAACAAACCCGAGAGATCAAGTCAAGTTAATCTCTACCACTATTGAAGCTGATTCACACCTGATACGCCGTATTGGATCTCCCCAATACGCCGTATCCACTCGACATAATAGTAAGCTGGTGTACAAGTCAAGACAAACGACGATTCCTTTTCCAAGTCATTTAGATAATCATTACTATGAAAAAGAAGTAGAGGGGATCTATGGACCAAAATTCACAGAAGCTTATGGAGCTTCACATATCAATCACACCATACCCCAAAAGGAAAAAGACCTAGGAAGTATCACTTTACCTTGCTTTATTAATAATGTTTGCTTTGACAATGCCCTTGTTGACCTAGGAGCTAGCATTAGTGTAATGCCTCTCTTGACCTACCTTAACTCAGGATTAGGTGAATTAGCTCACACAAGGTTGACAGTTAAATTGGCGGATAGGATTGTGAAATATCTAAAAGGAATAGCTGAAAACGTACTAGTAGGAATTGGTAAATTTGCCTTTCCTATAGACTTTATAATTCTTGATATGCCCGAGGATATCAAAGTTCCCTTGATCCTCGGAAGACCATTTTTGTCTACCGCCCGGTCTAAGATTGATGTTTACAAAAGAAAGATTACTTTAAGGGTCAGGGAAGAGTTTGCATCGGGCGATTTGAAGCGGGCCGACATCCAAGTCTTTGACATCCTCTGAATTGATGGAAATATTTCTTCCTTGATAATACTAGGAAACCATGTCAGAATCGACATGAGAGACCTCTGTTATCATTTCCAAATGCTTCAATCGAGCAATGCGGAACCCCATTGCAGAATCTTGTTGATTGCGGGCTACCTAATTGATTTAATGCAATCCATAGCAATGTCACTAATGGAAAATGAGGGGAAAAACCAATGGAGAAGCGAGGTTCCACAAACTCTAAATCTTTCGCCAAACTGCAAGCACACGAGGGCAATGAATGCGACAATGTTCCAAAGTATCTTCCCCGACGTTGCAAAAAAGACAGCGAGTAGACCGAAGAACAACCCCACGAGAAGCAAGGTTATGCTGAGCGGGAAACCTGTTAAGAGAGGCCCTTCCACAAGTGTTAATGTATTCTTTTTTCAAGGATCCAACAAGTTCCATGTTCACCATAGCAAAGCTCCCATTAAGCAGATGTTCTCGATCTTGTTACTAAGGCTTTTGACTTTGAATGAGCCCGACAAGTCACCAACCCATGCCCACTTGTCACTGCCTAAGGGACACAAATGGAGATTTCCAATATGAGAGATGAGAGCTGAGACGTCATCTACTGATCTGCCTCTAGGCGGTATACGCCACGACCGCGTTCCACCCCAAACGCCATTGAACAAACCCCGACGCTCATTAACCTTACAATCCTTAAATGATTCAAGAGCGTAGAGTCTTGGGAATAACTCCAAGAGACAAGTACCATTGGTCCTTCCAGATATTAACCACGCTAGCTTAATAAAACAACGAGGACAAAATAGTAAGATCGAGGAATCAATCCTCCTTTGATACTTTAAAAATGTCGCAACCATGTCCCACCCAATCCCAACAAGATGTCACAAGGGATGAGAAGCCACCATCTTCACCATAAAAATCACTAATAACACGACACCATAGAGCTTGTTTCTCGGTAAGAAACCTCCACTTCCATTTTCCAAGGAGGCTTAGCTAAGATGCTTCGCACTCCGAGACCCCCATTCTTAACATCAACGAGAATAGAGTCCCATTTAACCTCACTTATACCCCGCTAGAGTCTCTTGAAGCCCAAAATAAAGCGGCGTGCGAAGAGAATTCCAACGTATTAATTACCAACATATGAGCTTCGAAAAGAGAAAGGTAGCAATGGGAATACAACCCAAGTATGTACTTAACAAGCGTAAGACCGACCTCACAATGGAAAGGTTCTTAGCCTTCCAAGAGAAAGCCTCTCACGTACCCGATTAACAACACACATCCCACCCGTTTTTTTTTTATCAACAACCACATCCTCTGATCGACATGGAGGCCAAGATAAATGAACTGATTAGAATCGGAAGTGCACCCGATCAAAATAGCTAAACTATTAACCTCACTAATCGAAACCCCCACTCCTATAAGTCTACTTTTTGAGATGTTAACTTTGAGACCCGAGGCTAACTCAAAGCATTTCAAGATATGAACAAGATGTAAAGCATTTAGTTTGACCAATGACCAAAGAAAGGGCATCATCCGCGCATTGAAGTAAGGATAAGTTAACACCATTATTCAAAAAGGATAAGGGTAACATAACACTAAGTTCATGAGATCAATGCTTATTTGGATTTCATGATCATATTTCCGCATCCATATCATCGAGATATTGATTTGATCATATTTTTCAAATATTTTATCAAGAATTTTCAAAGCATGATCTTGTGATATATAAACTTCATGGTTAATGTGGAAGATGGTTTTTTTACTTTGATAATTCTGAATTCATCTTCTACAACATACAACAACAACATCTCTATCTTTCACAAGCAAGACATCTTCAACGCATCTTATAACATCAAAAGTTGCTTTCAACCTTCATGAGAATGATAGCAATCAAGTTTGTCGGTTTGAGGGAGCTTATGGGCTATTTTGGGGAGTATGTTTGTTTATAAAGGGGAGAATGTTTGATTCTTAAAGAGAAAAGAAATGATTTCGATTTTAATTTTATAGACTTCAAAGGATAATCTTCACCCTGAGCTTATTTTGGAAGCTTATATGATCACGATGCTCATGATGAATCATAATAATCATGAGGGGGAGAAAATATAAGCTTGAAAATTAAAAGATATATCCAAGTATATAAAGGGGAGAAGATATAAGCAAGAAAGTATGTGATAAATCAAGATAATAGGCAAAAAGAAATTGAAGTTTAAGAAAATCATTGTATAAGTAGTTTGATCTAGAAGATATGTTTTATCTTCATGATTGGTGAGGATTAAAAGAAATGAGAGAAAGCAAAAACAGAATGAGAAAATGAATATATTGTTGGTGAGGATTGAATAAAAAGAGAGAAAGCAAAAACAGAATGAGAGTTATTTTGTTATTTTCTTTTCTTATTGATATGTCTCGAGGTTACATCATCAAATGTTTAGAATAAGTTGTAGTGTTTCATCAAGCTTAAAGATCGATAAAGATAGTCGGTTCAACATTTGCATGAGATTACGTCAACAATATCATCATCGTTTTCAACAACAATTCAATCAAGAAAAAATCTTCACAATCAAGATCTCTACTTTAACGTTCAAAGAGATGGATATGTGATTGAGGGGGAGCTCAAAGAGTATGAAGATTCAAGGATAAAGACAAGTGTTTAAGTATTCTACAAAGCAATGCTCAATCAATATCATCATGTTAAAGATCTTTCACCAGCAACATTATGTGATTGAAATCTACATCAAGATCAAGTTTAGAAATAAAGATTTCATACAAGCATTTAAAGAATCAAGTTGCAAAAGAAGATCAAGTTAGCTTTCAAGAATGCTGATTTTAAGTTCGAGAGAAGATTTGATACCTTCAGAGATAAAGAAATATATCCTATCATATAGGGGGATAAATTTATATAATGAAAGATATGCTACAAGGTCGTCCTCATCTTTCATAAAGAATTCTCAGCGTTTTCAAGCTTCAAAGGAAAAGAAAATGACGGACTACTTCAGAATAAAGTGTTCAAGCATAAGGAAGACGTCGTCATAAAAAACACAATAAGGATAGTTCCAGAGTAGATCATTTAGGGGGAGAATGTTAGAAATAAAGAAATGAACTACTTTAATCTACTTATAAAATACATAGACTAAATGTGTTAAGTTAGGAAAGTTTAATAGCCAAGATTGCTATAATTAGGGTGTGTATTTATGCCATGGTTAGTTGTATCAATATCATCTAATCAAAAGGCAAGTTAAGGTAATTTCTCTCTCTAGAAACACACACACTAATTACGCCTTGATCTTCACACACTAGTCATCAATCAAGATCTTATTGTCTAATAAAGCTGACAAAACAAAATTAGTAAAAACAGAAGCTGTGAGGGGCGTGCTAGCCTTGTGCTGACACATGACTAGCGCGCCAGAGTCACTGTTTTAGTTTTCTAGATTTTGGCTATCGTTTGTTATTTTAAGTGTTGTGAACGTTTATTTATCATCATTAAAACATAAAGGAGATCCTAGCCAATGTTGCATCAACAAATGTAAATGCAAATTTGTAACTAGGTAAGTCTATAATAATTGTCATTGAGTGCTTAACTACACATACGTATAATGATCATTCAATTTTTAAAATTAAGTTTTTGTAACTAAATATTTATATAATTATTAGTACAATAATATTAGAATAAAAGGATTAGAAAATTTACAACTTATTATCTAATGTACACTTTTACGGACGATCTTATGTAGGAAAGTCTATAGTATAAACATTAAACATGATGTATTAATATGTTACATGATTTATGAGACATAAGTATTATAGTTGGTGATTTTAATATATATTCTGCATTGATTTACATATCGTATTTTTTTATTAAAAATTTGCATAAATCTATTTTTATGAAGAGTTACATAATATAATCAAGTATGTATGTATATATATATAGAGAGAGTTATGATCAAATGAGAAGTTTTCTTAAAAACTATCACCGCATATCCGAGATGCACCGACTTAAATTAGATGCATCTCAATAATCTTAGATGCATTATAATGCATCATAATGTGTTTTTCAGCTTTTAATTAGATGCATATACGTATATTAGATGCATTTCATGATTTCTCTTGTTTTTTGTTCCTCTACATGTGCCGAAATCATGAAAATCAATTTGCACCATCTATGCATCAAATTTAACTTTTGAAACTCAAAATGGTGCATCTAAATGAATAGAAATGCATCTAATGCAAGTTGTAGCATCTCAAATGTGTTTTTTTAGTCACTTCTCACCACTTTTTATTTTAATTTACTTTTCTCTCTGATGCGTGTTTTATTTTAAATATATTTTTACCAAGTTTTAAATTTATAAAACTCGATTCATCTAACAAACGCACTAACGAGCAAAGAACCCGATCGTGAGTAGTGTAGAGATGGTAAATCTGAGGTCGTCCCAAAAGCTAAGTTTTAATTAGTCTTAATTTGAATTGTCACGTATTGAAAATGGTTCAAGATTGATTTATAAAATAACAGGAAAGTAAATTGCGAGAAAGTAAATTGATAGAAGTAATCAGGGAGAAAAACGTGCTAGCCTAGCCAATTCATTACTACCATCATAACTTATGTTTTCCTATGTAATATTATACCATAGTTTCATTAATGGTTTCTAAAGTCGACAGACCTGAATATATATATTTAGTCTACCGTATAATTCCTGCGATCTCGAATCCCCCGAAGGTTACGAAGGTAGGGCAACCAGGTCATAGTGATTAATTCCAACTATCCCCAAGAACTAGTCTAATAACTTAAACAGATTATTAACCCTTTTTGAAAGAGTTCATGTGCTTTTTAAGTATATTAAGAGATAGAGATGGTAACAGGATTAGTTCCTACACTAGGGATAGGGTTTAAAACCTATCTTAGTACCACTATTAATCCCATGTTCAATTGGTAATCAAATAACAAGACTAACAGGGTCTAAACCACCTGCAATACTACCAAAACCCAGGGTTACACGATAGTCAAAAGGATATCCAATGAAACCATGATTTAACAGAAAACAAACATTATAACGATGATAAATTCATAACTAGGCCAACCCTTGAAGTGATTAGCCGCTCATGGCAACAACAAAGCAAGAATTAATGAAGGTAATCATAGACTGAAAACTCATAATTCTTATAGATGCGGTTTATGAACGATTAAATAAAAAAGTAATGTAAGTGTGATTTCTCTTGGACTTCTGGTGGAATTCTTCGAGCTTTTGAGGCCTTGGTCACCCCTTGTATCTCTGGTGAAATAGATGATGCTAAAGTGGCTGAATGAGGCCTCTATTTATAGATTACGAACTTGTTACGGCGTAACCTTGTAGAGTGTTACGCCTTAAAGTTCTGACGAGGCTTTCCATGTTGTAGGCATAAAATATGTTACGTCGTAAACCTTTCGTGTGGTTACGCCATAATCTTGCTAGGTGACGTGTCTTGCCTTGTGTAACACCCTCAAAATGGGTCGCAGCGGAATAAGGGTCAGAGAGTGTTACTTCATAGTGCACAAGGTTTTATAAACCTCGTATCTTTATCGTTTCAACTCCGTTTTAAGTGTTTCTTATGTCTACGGCTTCGTATTTAAGAAATCTATCAAAATATTATATTTATAAAAATTAACCCTCTGATGAACAGTAACATTTACTATTCATAATAGTTTATAAAAACTATTTTTTATGTAATTAATTATATATCACTTGTAAAAAGCATAACTTGTTCATTTTTATTCCGTTTCTCGAGTTTCTTACGCCCTTGAATTCGTCATGAAGAGTAATATAATTATAAATTATATATTTTATATATCAGTTCTGAAACAGTAGGTAGGTTTATGAAATTACTTTTATAAAAATACTTTTATACGTTTAATTAACATAAACTTGTAAATGTCATATTTTTTTCGTTATAAATCCGTTTTTCAAGTTCCTTATATGCTTACGATCCTTGAAATGTGTAATATTTTAATCAAACATAAAATGTATAAGTTATATGTCGAATTCAAACAATAGGTTATAAAATTTAATTAGGGTTTTGTGATTAATAAAGCAAGTTTTATAATTCCTTTTATTTAGAAACTTTGCACCATTCTTTCACCAAGTGTTGATCTATAGAAGACCTTGGTACAACACACAAGCTTATAGTACAAGCATACTTACTTTTTTACATAATTGCCTTATGAATAAGCGCTTACATCATTTAAGGCATGACATCATTGCATATGTCATTATTCTACACTAGAACATACTAGAGATATTAAACATAATTAAGCAAATAAAACACACTTAAAATATTATTATACTAAACATTAAATGTTTAGCCTTCTTCATGGACTCCAATGAGCATCAAGGTGTGTCGGGTAATCTTCGAATGGATCGAAATGTTCATCGTCATCTGAAGACCAGAGTGATCTAGCATCGTCATCATCATCTGATGTTTCTACTTCATAATGATCAAAGTTGTCATAGAGCCACTACCTATTTACTTCAATCCATTTGTATGCATCTGGATGACCTTTACTCCATACCGATATGTTCCACATTACGTAATATGGAATCTTGTCTGGGTCAACGCCGTTTGATCTTGCCATCAAACTTCTTGTGTCTGCATAAAGGGTTCAGAGTTTTCTTTCACACCTTCTGCTGGATGGGTTAACCTTGTACCAGTCATGAATAAAGTAATATGGGGTGTGATACATAACTGATCCATCATCATTAACAGCTTTAGGTGGTAGGAAAGACCCTGGCCTTTGAAACATTACCAGTACATAAGTCCCTTTTCCAGTGGCTGTTAACCATCTGGTCCATTGGTGACGTGGGACAAACTATTGAGCATAGTAAGTAAATGCTTAGAGTGGGGGGAACATCCTTAAACTGGCTCTTAACGACATATGATAGGAGTTTTTTTGCATTGAAGGTTATGCCAATCATGAAGCTTTCAAAGAGGTAGTAGAAGAAGCACAATGCTTCTTTTGGAAACCTTCATAGGTCATGGATGTGGAAGACGTTGAGGAATGTGTAGCCTGGGTGAAACCTGAGGCCTTTTATGCACAACCCATGGTTTTTGAGGAGGATAGTAAGAAACATTTTGTAGCATAATTTAGCTCTTTTCTCAAAAGTCAAGTCTCCAATTGTTTCAACTATCTCCTCTGGTAGATCGAAAATAGGGATCGGTGGAGTGGGGGTGGAAGAAGATCCTTCTTCCTTATGGGAAGCGACTGAGAACATCATTGAGAGAAGGTGTGGAGTGTGTTTCTAAACTTAGCTTGCTTCTTTTGGGTAGTATTCTTCTGATTTATAAGCCTTTGGACGAGAGAGAAAGTTTGCAAGGACGTTTTTTGTTCCTTTAATGTGTTTTACTGTGAACTTCCACTGTGAGA
>BQNB010012637.1:65627-78780 GCA_026074375.1 Tanacetum coccineum
TTTTATGAGGGTTACTTACATAAACACTTCGGGATACCTTGCTAACCACCCACTCGTTACTTCACTACACAAGGACTCTTTATAGCAACCGTTGTAAAATAACTATACTACGATCTACTATGTCGGTATACCCTTAAAAGTATTTCAAAGTATACAAAAACCTATCAAAAAGCATGTACCACTTGAATACACCAATAATTGATGAAAGTTGGGAAACGTGAACAACAAACTCATAATGGGAAGAAATTTAAAACCACGCCCGGAAAAATTAAGGGACAATAGTCGCAATTAGCACTCAAAACTACAAAAAGAAATTTAAAAAATAAAGGTTTACACCAGCCCCCGAGTTCAGAATAATATGAACTCTACGGATATGCACCTATTGTCCAGAATCCTACCACACTATCCGGTCAAGGTCCTAACATAAGGATACCACCAATAATTGCGAGTAAATTTCCCAAACGAACAAGAAATATACCAAAAGTACTTATTCGGAATAACTTATACGCAGAGTTTATAATTTTACGAACACATAGAAAATACACGTCCATATATGAAGTGATGTACACGTGGTAAGATGAACACATAAAGTGAACATGAACTTTCGAAGGACCACATGTATGGTAGAAAGTAGCGAAGAAATAATAAACCACAAATTAACATATAACATAAACATCATTCATCTGATGTTTGAAAGACACGACAATTTATATACACTACGAGTCTCAGTACCGATTATGTTTACAATCACAAACAGATAACTAAAGGTGGAAGAAAAAGGGGATGTCAATGTAAACCTGAGGTATACATAGCCTGATCAACTATGTATAAGTTAGGTCGACAAAGATATGCTCAATAGTATGCGAGGTACTAACAAAAGTTTGAACGCGCATCCGTTCATCACATTAAAGACAATACTCAAAGAACCTATGAAAGACTATGATTCATCAAAATACATCGTGAGGAGTCAATCCTACATAAACGAAACAAAGTTAAAAATGAAACGTTTGATGATTCTTCCTGGAGGATTCAGCATAAGGTTAATTGAAATGCTCAAAGAACAAAACGGAAATACAGCCCGTACGCCGACCGGCGAAAGCTACTTTTTCCAGAAAACTTCCACGCCAATCGCCACGATGATGAGTGGCACAATAATCCCTAGCATTACAATGATGTACTGGTGATCCTCTTCCTGTGGAACACTCGCCAAATAACAACCAACCACCATAACAAACACAACCGCAACCAAGGGAATGAGATACGACATTTTAATCTAAGGACGAATGAAAATTTAAGTAATGAAACTTATTTTACGTTTTGACAAATTGGAGAAATTGACAAAGTATATATATATAGTAGAGGTAACAGCTCGCTACATTCTTAGCCTTTGGAGCCCTACTCATCACTTTCGTCCTCTTCATAAACCATACCGCGGATAAGACAATTTAAATTCAGAACAAAAGTTCTAACTTGGAAAGACTGTGACACTCAGTACAAATTTAAATCTTATTTCAAACCCTTAAGGAAAAATCAAACACCGACAAATTTTTGAATTGTTGTTTGATCTCATAAGTTAATTATTTTGGGTATTGAAGAAGCTTGCAAATTGATAGCACTATTCCTAAACCACTTTATGATACTATAGAGAGACAATAATCATGTTCAAGCAATTATTCAATTCAGAATTATCACGCAAACACTTTAAAATACTGTGTGGAGACAGTAGCCATAACCACTTAATTGTTCTATTCAAAATGTGTACTCAAACACGTTATAACACTGTGGCAAGATAGCAGTCGTGAAACAAATAATTTTGTACGAAATATTATGATACTACAGGAGGCAAATACATTCACATAATAACCGTTGGTTTACAAAGATGGAAACACAAGTACATAGGTTGAGGCAACAATGTTTTATTTTGGACAGTACAACAACATGATTACAGCAATCCTTAGATCGTTAATCCGATGACTCATATTTTGAGTCGTATCTCACTACCCCAAATTCTAAAAAGAATGCATTATTTTCGGCTTGTTCTTGCCTAATTTTTCTCTTCTCGTGCCTTTTTGTTCATGGCCTCTTCTTCCAACATTTCTTTTAGAGCTTCATCATCCATACGGAGTTGATGTAATTCTATCTTAGTAAGGGGGCAATTAGCATGCGATGACGAACAACCTATACCTCCGTGTGTACGGCCGGAGTATTTTTCCTGAAACCAAGCCAACTTAGCACCCATTTGTCTCTATAGTTGTGCCACCTTTCCGTACATAGAAAGATGCAGCTTGCGATCCTTATCGGAATTTTCTTTTAAAAGAGTGCAAATCAAGGCACGACTCTCTTGAGAAATGTCATTGCATTTCTCATAGGTTTTTCTAAGATCATCTTTGATAGCGCATGAATCTTCAAACCGAAAGGCTAACTCCAAAAGCGAATCCTGACGACCCTTATCTTCGTTGATTAATCTCTGCACCAAGGTTCGACTTCGGAATCGGTATGAGGAAGCGAACAGGCCATTTGAAGTATTTTTGGTAGTAGGATTTAAGTTTGAAAGTTTGAGAGAAATGAAGTGATATTTATAAGACAAAAGGGGAAAAGGGAAATAAATTAAGATCTTGTCATTTACTTCAACGGATATATTCCCAACATTTTGTCATATCGACTCGTCCCAATGACAATACATTCATTCAGGGATACGTAAGGACCAGTTCAAAAGCAAATACCCTCACTCATTCGCAAATCCACAATCTCCTACAACGTCTTGATTTTGGGATGAAATCGTAAAACATGGGGCGAATGTAACACCTCATAAAAATTTAGAGCTCTTTATCATTTTACACAAGAGCACGTGACACAAGCAATTGCCAAAATTCCCGTTACTTTCCAATAAAAGGTTATCCGTTAAGCGACATGCAATGTTTTGCGCTATCGAGAGTTATAATAGCGCGTATAAACCACTACCTTGCTAGCGAATCAAAAAGGAGTATTTTAGAAAACGCGTAGCAATAAAAATCATTTTCTTTCTCACACCCTGCGAAACAAAGTCGCACAGCTATACTATATTATAAACCCGTCCATACTTCAATAAATAAGACCATGAATGGACCAATAATTAAATCTTACTAAATAAACAATACACCTTGACGTTTCATTATTATCAAAAACTCTAATATACGAATGTACATCTACGACAACCATGGAATAATTTAAAATAGGCAAACCAACGCCATCATTACTATCTTACACATAATGCCCTACACCTTACCCTTCACATGCTACGTCTTGTTTCAAATCTCAATTCATCAATAGTACCTATTCTTTAACAGTATTAACAAAAAAATCAATTATAACAAATAGTATTACATTCATCAATAGTATGTGAAAATAATGCCATTCACATGCATATGAAAAACATCAGGAAGCTAGTAATAAAGTAAGTATAAATAGGGGCATGCATGCACACCTTTAACTTTGAAAAATGAGAAGTAAAACAATAAGGTTCAATTTGGAGTTTCGTTGGGTCTAAGGGCAAAAAAAGGGGGGGCGTCGGGTTTCAAAGAGTAGAAGCAAGAAAAGGCCGAGTTCCTTGACACCATCACTTCTCTTCGTCAACTAGCAACACTTGGACCTTAGTAAGTCATTCTTTTTTTTAGCTTAACATTCATCATGATCATGTCATTTACCCTTGAAGCCTCACTCACGACTAAAACCAACGCACGTCCGGGTTGGCAATCTAGCCAAAAGCCTTGACTCTGCATAAACTAGTGCACGGCTTATAGCCCATGCGTGGTTAGCACGTACGCATGAACGCAAAGACCTAGTCACACCACGCATAAAATGGCAGCGTGTAATAAAACTTTAAGCAATGCATCATGCGTATTAATCAAATAACGAACCTATAAACTTTGTGAAAACCTTAAGCATGTCGTGATCAAATACGTTGGCTCACGTGGACTAACAAACATTTGGTTTACACGTGCATTGTTGAAAAACTTCTTATAAGGTGACCTCGACATGCATCATGAGCGCAACCATGTAACCCAAGACGACTCACAACGAACCTTTTTGGCTTGCTGTTGGGGCGACGCAGGCGCTGTAAAGAAGCATGGCCACAACAGCCGCTGTTGGGCCTGCTCAGACGCACCCAGCGTCCTTGTGTCTCAACGTTTAAAGGCCTCGTAACCCAAGTATTCGAGTCGGGCACCTTGTGGGTTTAATGGGAAAACTAGATATGCATATTTTGAGCAAGTTGGGAAGAAAAGAAACCAAAAACAGTGAGTGTAAAAACTCACTGTTGTTGCGTCTGTCGAGCAGCAAAAAGAAAAAGAGAAGAAGTAGGACATGTGCTTGATATATATATATATATATATATATATATATATATATATATATATATATATATATACACACACACACACACACACATATGATTAGGTTATAATTTGAGGAAGATAACACAAAACAAGTGGGTACAACCCACTGTGGTGTTCTGCAGAAAAAACAGAAAAAGGAGAAAAGAGTAGGGCATTGGGGTTTTGTACCTTGCACGAAAATAAATTATGATACCTACTACTACTGCACAGTGATTTACCATTAAACAATTTAGACAAAAGTGAGTGTTAGCATGCGTATTTTTTCGAGTCCTAGGCTTTTATGCCAAAGGTTCAAGCGAACTAGTAAACTTGTTTGGCGAAACAAGGCTTACTCGAAAAGTAGAAAATGAATAAATTGCGATTTTGATAAACTAGAAATGATAACAACGCATTTAAGCAATAAGCTATAATCAAAGTTTAAACGGCCTTTTAAAAAACCCGTGACACTATAATATTTCAACGCTTATCCGGAATTAAAAAACGTAAAATAAATGAAGGTTAAAACTAAAAACGTGAAAAGTTAATAATTCGATAACGCGCTATTTTAAAGAATTAAGGACACCTGTGGCAATATGGGAAAACTAAGGTATAGAGCGGTAAATATATATAATAATAACATTAATTACAACTATCTCGAACGAACCGCGTAAATAAGAAAACATGATAATTAATAGGATTAACTTGGTCCAATTGCGGAATGAATGAAATATAAAATCTTAGAAATCACCCCAACAAAATGGCTTATATATTCCTAGATATAAGAACTTGTAGATATATCATTGCAAGCCATAATCAATCCTTGTGTATGCATCTATAGTTGCAAAGTCACCCTTAAAGCCAACGGTCTAAATGACCTTTTGAAAACGTAAAACGTTATCTCATACACGACAGTGCCCTTGATGACCCATTTGCATAAGTCATTTCATACATTAAGTATTTTTAGAATGTACACTCAGAATTGTCATAATTACTTAGGTGTGTGACTGAGTCACTATTTGACGTGCATTGATCCATTATCAGTTCCAGGCGATTAACTGACAAGGTGAGTCTTCATAGCCCCTACTTTACTGTTTTAAATCATCTTTTGGGGTGAGAACATTGCTTATCTTTAACAGTTGAACACAAGTACATTTACTGATTTACTATTGGGTCTAAGTCCCTACTCAACCCAACTTGCTGTAGTGCCCAATTTATCATAAACCGTTATTACTCATAGCGCCGAATGTTTATGGGTAGATCTATATCGCGGATTGACATCCTGTTATGTCTTGGACTGATCATTAGTCAAGCAAACACATTTCATTTGAGTCAGTTACGGATTTCAGTGGTGTGAACATCAGCAAGGGCTTATCTATGATGATACATGTAAAACGCCTTCGGTGTCATGAGCTTAACAATAGTAAATACTTTTCATATGTGATAATATAGGATTACTATTATTTCATACTATGGTTATAAATCTTGTGGTTCATCACTCTTCAACAAACACCAAACCTATGAACTCACAACTTTATTTTGACACTTTAGCAATGTTTTTACTCAGGTGTTTCTATCCTAGCGAATATAATGGTAGTCTTGCATTGGTATATTGGCATGTAGAGGTCTATCTCTCGTATCAAGTCCTCTTCACGCCATGAAGTCACAATCCCAGATCCAGTCTTCCGCTACAGTGAAATTTAGGGGTGTGACACCAGAAAACCTATTTTACCTTAGCTTAACCACCATTTATTTAATACTTGCTTCGTATACAATTATTTATAATTAGGGAGTGTTAAATCTAGGTAAATGCATATTTACCATGCTTTTTTACAGTATAATTCCATTTTCCTCGCTTTATCGATTTAAGTGGTTTAAATATACAAAAATAACAAAGTCTTTCTTTTCTTTATTTTCAGTCAATAAAAATAGGAAATTCAAATATAGTGAATGATTATTATCTATACTACATATAAAAACAATTAGATCTTCTCTCTTCATTTAATGCACACAAAAATTTAAGTAATACAACCTATTAAGTTTATGGTACAATCTTTATATGCACAAAACTTATATAGTTTTTAAGTAAACTATTTAATGCACTAATACATACATATAATTAATGCTATTATTAAAATACCCCCATCACTCTAAAGTACAACTAATATAGTACATGATACAAACCAAACAAGCTATTAATCAATATACTAGACAACCTTTCTTCTAAGCATTTGTCAAACCCGCAAGCCAAAACTGTGTCTTAGCTTTTTCATAACACGAACGCGGAAACTACTGGTCCTTGATGCAAGGTTAAACTACAAACCAAACCAAGTTAACTGGTTCATGATAAAAAAAATAAAGAATACTTCAAAACGCAATTTTGTATGCATAATACAAAATGTCACACACCATAGAGTTGTACGCCATTGTTATATGAAATATGTTGCTTATACATAGAGTTGTCCAGCATTAAAATCTAACTATCTATGAAGCTATTGTAAGAAAAAATGATGATCGAAAAAATTATTCCTCGGGAATTTTGATTGCAAGGTACCCGCCGCTGCAACGCGCGGGTACCCTACTAGTTTTAGTAAATAAGTCTTATCGTACTAATTATGTCTTTCAACCAGTGTTTGCTAACGTCCAAAGTACTTGCCATCACTATATTACACAAGTAGATACACTCCCTTAAACCTATAAACTCACATCTAAAGATAGTGTATAACTAAACCTAATAGAAATTGGGTGTTAAGTGCCGTGTTAGATTCGTCTTATAAGTGTCCTAGAAAATTGAAAATAGAACTATGCTTCTTATTTCATTAGTATGTTAGCAATTCAATAAGATATTAGACATAGAGATAGAAACATGCCTTTTATTTCATTACTTGTTGTAGAAGACACTAAACCACTATCCAAACACTCCAGTCAGTACAATATGTGAGCAGACATCAACAAAATCTTTTAGGTAACCATCGTTTCCGACCTTTTAGGCGACTAATACACGGCGTTTGAACCCACTGCCAAACAGACTCAAACCACGTAAAACTCTTCATTTTTAGGAGGTTGGTGTAGCCACTTCATGGCTGTTTGCACCTAGCAGGAATTGAACTTGAGACCTCACATATTTTAGAGTTGTTTTAGATATTGTAATATTATGTAATTATAGTTAGCATATAGTGTGTTAGCAGTTATAATGTGTTAGCAGTTAGCTTTTCCAGCTTTAGTTAGTCTTAATTCATTCCTTGTAACCATAGGATACTTTATCATTGCTCATTTGAGCTCTTTAGTGGAAAATGTCCCAAACAATCTCTCTGCCCATTTCTCAATATGGTATCAGATCAAATCGATCAAATCACCACTCCTAACAAACTTCGATCAATCTCTAATAGATTTTGACCACCATAACAAATTTAAACCACCACTCAACCACCACAGACTACTACAAATCAGTACTCTGACCATCAATTCTTCAATCCATTATCACTTAAACACATTCAATAATCATAAAACTCATTAAATTTCAATCAAAACAATCAAGATCACTCAAATAATCAAATAATAGTTTTTCACGCCAAAATTCATTCAAACAGAAACCTAACTGATTTTGCCACCAAAGCCTTCAAAACATCATGGCTGCTGGCAACTTATCGACAAGCACTACACAAACCATTGAAGAAAATTAACTCAGTGCATCATCCTCTATATTTT
The DNA here is from genome assembly GCA_026074375.1 of Tanacetum coccineum. Classification (NCBI taxonomy): domain Eukaryota; kingdom Viridiplantae; phylum Streptophyta; class Magnoliopsida; order Asterales; family Asteraceae; genus Tanacetum; species Tanacetum coccineum. Next base: position 73,685 of record BQNB010012637.1, read on the forward strand.
CACCAAAATGATCATCCATGCCTTGTTTTAATCTCAAAGAAGTTAAGTGGTTCAGAAAACTACATCTCATTGAAAAGGTCTATGATGATTGCACTGAATGCAAGAAACAAACTCAAGATAATCAATGGTGAATTTGAAGAGCCTGCTATCAATTTAAAAATAAGAAATCACATCAGTGTGGGAAGGGCAAATGACATGGTAATCTCTTGAATCTTAAACACTATCTCTGAACAAATTGGTAATAATTTTAGTTTTATCAATTCTACAAGTGCATTATGGAATGAACTTAGTGAACACTATTCACTTGTGGTATTATACCTAGTTGTTAGGGGTTTGGGGTTTTTTGGTATATGGTTTAGTGGTTAGGGGTTTAGGGTTTTTTGTATGGGTTTTAAAGTTTTTATGTATATATCACTTGTGGTATTATACCTAGTGGTTAGGGATTTAAGATTTTTGGTATACGGTTTAGTTAGTGGTTTAGGGTTTTTGGTATAATATCGGTGATAGATAACGTATGAAAATGGAAGAAATCATTTGATAACAGCCGAAAACGTCTCCAAACGGCTGAAACTTCTGAACACGAACGAAAACGTGTGAAAAGTGCAAAAACGGACTAAAACTTGCGAAAACGGACAAAAACGTACAAACGAACGAAAATGTACAAAAACAAACGATAACGTAAGAAAACGAACGAAAACGGACGAAAACGCATCAAAACGGACGAAAAAGTATGAAAACGGACGAAAACATGTGAATGGAAGAAGACGTACAAAAATGAAAGAAAACGTGCGAAAACGCAAAAAACGTGTGAAAGCAGACGAAAACGTACGAAAACAAGCGAAATTGTGCGAAAACGTATGAAGACGTATGAAAGCTGGCGAAAACGCGCAAAAGCTGACGAAAACGCGCGAAAGCTGGCGAAAACGCGCGAAAGCCGACTAAAAGCGCGAATGCAGACGAAATCGTGCGAAAACGTTAGAAAATGTTCAAAAATGGACGAAAACGTGTGAAAACGAAAGAAAACGTGCGAAAGCGGACGAAAACAGAAGAAAAAGTGTAAAGACATACAAAAACGTGCGAAATGTATGAAAACGTGCGAAAACGGACGAAAACGTGCGAAAACGTAAGAAATCGTGCGAGAACAAAAGAAAACGTGCGAGAACGTCTAAAAACAGACGAAAACGAGCGAAAACGTCTAAAAAGAGACGAAAACGAGCGAAAACTTACGAAAACGCGCTAAAGCGTACGAAACGTGCGAAAGCTGACGAAAACGTATGAAAACGTAAAAAAACGTAAAAACGTAAAAAAAACGTATAAAATGTCAACAAGTCAATTAATTGCAATTTGGGCAAGATTCGCCAACTCTACAAATAATGAGGGAGTGGTTAGTGTGATTATTAGTAAATTTACACTTTTGATCCCTTCATGTTTTTTTAATCTTAAATATTGTCTTTTTAATCTAATAAAATTGATGGTCTATATTAGTCCCTTAGTACGTGGGCTAAAACTTGTCCTCAAAATAACTCACCTCAAATTATGAGTTTAAAAGTGAAAAGATCTCCTCAAGTAGCTGAAGTATCTAAGGATTGGAATGCGGACCTTCTAAATGGGAAGCTAATATAGAATCACTGGTAAAATATCTACTGTATACTTCTAGTTTGCTATATGTAGGCTAGTTTTGATTTTATATGTTGTTTGGTTTGTCTTTGGCCCTTTCCAGTTTGCTTTGTATTTGTGTATATATTTTGGTCTTTTAATATATATATTTTCACCAAAAAAAAACTATCGATTATTGTAAGAAATTGCAAAAATATAACCACTAATTCCTATAATTAATGAGGATAAATAGAGGAATGTAACCACTAATTTCCGATTCCTATAATTAATGAGGATAATTATGGAAGAGATTATATTTTCTATAATCTATTCATATATCTAGGTATTCATATATCTAGGGTTTTGTGTATTTCCCCTATAAATAGAGGATTATAAAGTGCATAAGAAAAATATACAGAACACCTAAACACCTTTTGTGTGAACATACACTTGGTTGTATCCCAAGGAGATATTCGTGTAACTTAGAGGGTTGAAATTTGAAAAGTGATTGCACGACTGATATCCGGTAACTGGTAATTAGCTAGGCTATTGATTTTCTTCACCTGTTTAGGGACACACAACCACCAACACTTATCGCCTAAAAAATATGCAATCCCTAATTTGGAGTCCTATATCATACAGGTTTCCTTCAACATCACTCACTCTTAATTGCTTATTGTTTTTGTGATCTTTGGTTTCTAAGTTTACTTTGTAGGATTTCATAATATTATATAAATTTTTCGATTTATATAAGAGGGTGTTCCAAATTGCTTATTGTTAGGAGTTGCTTATTTTGTTGAATTTATCCAACGTCTTATGTGAAATTGTTTGTAAGAAAGTTACTAAGTTTATTATCAAAATTGAATAAATTTTTTAAAATAAGCAAAAACAATAAGTGTTTGTCGAGAGATGAAGAAGGAGAACGTGATAATAAAAGATCGGATTTCTGAGCTTCCTGAATTTATTATTGATAAGATACTATTAGGATTGGATTCTTCTAAAGAGCGTGTTCGAGTGAGTGTTTTGTCTAAAAGATGGTGTGCTCTAACCACTTCTTTCCCTTATATGCATTTCAATTTCGACGAGTTTGTCAACGGTGTGTATGGGACTCGTTATCATCGTGTTGCCAGGTACCTCTTTTACAAGTATGTTGAGCATTCCGTTTCCAGATTTTTTCGCCAGCAAAATCTGAAGAGCGTCCACACGTTTAAGCTCTCTACATTGTTCCAAGATGATAAAGAAGTGGGCATTATTAACAAATGCCTTGAATTAATTCTTCAGAAGGGTGTAAAGGTGTTGGACATTGATATCGCCGGAAATACACAAAATCTTCAAACTTATTGTCTTCCTATTGGACCCTCATCATCTGTCTCGAAGTTAACATCTTTGAAAATGTCTAGGATTGTGCTGCCTTTGTCTTTGTTGAATAATGATGATGTTGCCGCGTTCAAGTCTTTGAAGGTGTTGCCCTTTAATCTAGTCTCTTTAGATCCACGTGTGATTGAGCGTTTGATCGTTAGTTGCCGTCTTCTTGAGGTACTAACTGTTGAATTTTGCTCTGGTATGAAAAAATTCCATGTTGGGCGCCTTCAAAATCTTAAAAAACTTTGGTTTCGGGATAATGATGGAGTTGAGGAAATAGATATTAAAGCTCCAAATCTATCTGAATGTCATCTTTTTTTAAACACTTGGAAAGGGAAAGGTGCACCATATATGAACTTGGGTTCATGTCAACAGTTAAGGACGTTACATTTAGCTGGGTCTCCTTTCCTGACATCGAAAGAGCTTTCCGACTTTTTATCCAACTCCCTCAAGAAATCCAACTTCCCCTTTCTTGAAAATCTGTCTTTGTGTCTTCGCAATCGACAGGACAACCCCGAGGTTTCCAGTCCTTTGAGGAAACCTGTGCTAGATACCAAGGGGACTCGGTCGCAACCCTATGAACTCGTGCATTTTCAGCTAGAATTGGAGACCATAAAAGAATTATCAGTCATGGATGCTGTGCTTTTCTTTTGCCGTCCTCGATCCCTAAGCGTAGTATCGAATTTTTATTCCATTAATTATAAAGAACAAAGCCGTGTTGTCAAGGTAAATGAGTTACATGCACTTTTTTTTTCTTTATTATTGTAGTTTATCTTCAATTTTGGTGTCGCATGAAACAGAGATTAGTTTTTTTACTAATACTAGACGAATACCAGCAAACAATATTTAAAAAATTAATTTAGTGATAGATGATGTTATCATTTTTAGTCGAGAGTATAAATTTAAGCATTTAAGTTAAAGATGTATTATAGGAAATCTGATTACTCAAATTTTAAGCATTTTAAGTTTAAAGAATGCATATAAATGCATTATAAGTGGTAGAGAACATCAAGAACATCAACAAGAACATCAAGTCCATACTGGTATTCGGATCCATTGGTTTGATGCCGAATGCCGTTTAAACTCCCTGCCAACATTTTCCGACGATCAATTAAGGGAAACAATCACCTTCATAAAGGAAGAAGGTCAGTACAGTATTGATCAGCTATTTTTGTATACATGTATATATGTAGCATGTTCTTATACTTCTTGTTAATTATCTGGAACAGCTGTCCAAGGTATGCAAATGTTGAGGTTGTTTGAATTAAGGAATCCATGGGTGTTGATGGAACTAGTGAAATTGAAGAACGTTATGGGAAGGTCTGTTCAGCATTGATCAGCTAATTTTGTATACACGTATTGTTTGTTTCAGTGGCATTATCTTGACAAACGGCATATTTCTTTTGCTTATACGGTTTGAGTAATCAGACTCGTGAATCGTTAGATGCAAGAAAGATGTAAACACCTGCTTTCATAAATAGACAGTGAGCTTTAAGAAAGATGTAAACGCCTGCTTTCATAAATAGATAGTAAGCTTTCCAATATTAACTTTTAACTTCGTACTCAAAAAAAAAAGATCAACAAACTCTATAGACACCTCGCTTGGTCTTTAATCCCTTGAACACGATGAACGGTACAAGATGATGTAGATATCAATACCGGATGGGGAATTATCTATTCAAGGCATCAATGGCACATTGTTAGCGGCTTCAGCACAGAGCCGATACATACAATGTCATACGGTTCTCTAGCTACGAGTTGATTGGCTTGCCATTGAGTTTTGGAAACGGATCCTGTTTGCTAAGAACCGCCACTTTGCTTTTGTGAGCAAAATACCCTTTCACCAGATTCTTGTATATCAAAATCGACATTATGCATTCAACCTGTGCACAGAAAGAAGGTTGTTGAAGTCAACATTCACCTTTTCTGGAACCCGACTGGAACTTTGATAAAAACAATTCTGTTAAAAAAAATTTACCTCATCCAAATCGATTTCCATCTCGAGCCATTTCAATGCTTTAACAATCACTTCTAGCTTAATCTGGTGTGCTTTACATGTAGCAAGTATTCTAATGTCTTTAATGTTAAAGTTACTTAGTATATACTTATGTATTTTAGTTTGGGTCAAACTGTGTTTA
>BQNB010012638.1:0-75494 GCA_026074375.1 Tanacetum coccineum
TGAAATAAGCTGTCAAATAAGCTCAATATAAAAAACAAAGTTAAAACAGATTAAAAAGGGCTTAAGGTGAGCTTATGCTCAAAATCTAAGCTTCTAAAAACAAAGAAATCATGCTGAGTTTAGTTCTTGAAAAAGGGCTTTTTCTTTTATAAAAATGACACTTAAATTTTTGACAGTTTTGACTCAAAAAAATCAAATGACTCAAAGCACCTTTTTTACAACTTGTTTAGACACACAATGACACTCTTTTTAAAACCACAACTCAAGTCTACAAGGGCTTATCCAATTAAGCTCTTGTAGCTTTTTTAAAAATCCACAGTTTTAAATGGTGACTTAGAAAACCTTGAAAAACATTTTTTAAACTTAAAAACCTTTTAAAAACAGACTCAAATAAGCTTAATACTTAAGCTAAAGTTAACCAACATGACACCAACCCATGACTTCCTTGTTTTGACCCGTTTTCATGCTTAACCCAAACACCCCTTAATATTTTTAAAAACGAATTTTAAAACTTTAAAAGGCTGTTTAATGCACAAATGTTAAAACAAATATTAAATAAGCATTAATAAGCATGAAGAGTTCATAAACAAGTAAAACAGACAAGAATAAGCTAAGAATAAGCACAATTAAGCTGTTGCTACAGTAACAATAAGCTAAAATTCAAAAAGGAAATGTACCTTAATCCTTGCTTAAACAGGATTTTTGAATTCCTAAATAAGCTCTAAACCTACCCAAAGCTTATGAATAAGCTTAAACTAAGCAAACCCAATGAGCCTTCCAATATTGCTCATTCATCCACACTTGATCAAACAGTAACCCGTTTCTTTCCTTCTTTAAAATTTTCCTTAAATTTTTTTATAAAACTTTAAAAACATATTATAAATGGCTTATATTGAGAGCTTATATGAGGTTAAAGAAGTTCAAATACTTAGAACAATAATTGAAAGACAAACTAAATTTTTATAAAAAGAAAGAGTACAAGTACATTGAAGTTTAAAAACTGAACTTAAAGAAATTTTACACTAAGATAAACTAACTCTTACTAAAAAACTACTACCCTGCCACAATGGCTTACAAAGTCTTAAATAGTAAAAACGAGCTAGGGTTTCTCTACTCTTGTCTTCACTCTTGGTGTGTTTCTTTGTAGACACATTTGAGCCTTCTTGTGCTTGTTGTGAGTGTGTAGAAAACACAAACAATTCCTAGCCCTTGGATTGCCTTTGTGCCCAAGTCTTAAATCCAAACCCTCGATCGAATTGGTGGGAATTTGGATTGCCAACATGGCATACCCATGTGGGGGGTGGGGTTTGTTATGGTGATGGTTTTGGAGTGTTGTGGGAGGTCAACGAGGATGATAGAGACAGGTTTGGGGGGTGTGGGACTTGGCGGGAAAGGTGTGGTGAAGATATACAGTACTTCAAAATTGAGGTGAAGGTTTGGTCTTTTGTCAAAAATGGTCCTCCAAGGTTATAAGTGTGTTTGCACCACATGTCCTTATGTTTATACAAGTTTGGGGTGTTGGCAGAAACACCCCTTGAGAGTTATAAGGGTTATTACACCCATGGTCCTTGCGAGATATAAGTTCTTGCCATTGGCAGACTTGGCCCTTGTGGTTTATACTTTAGGGAATTGACATAATGGGCCCTTACACGATTCTTCTTCTTATTTCTTCATTAAATAAATTTAGGGATTGGCGAGTTTGGCCCCTAAACTTATTTTTCTTCACTTTTTGACTTTTGGATTTGTCGGGGTTGACTTTGGGCTTTGTCTTTTCCATGCTTTTCCATTCCGTGTCCGGTTTTATCGTTTTGGCTTTGTTTTTCGTCCTTTTCTTAGATATCCGTTCCTGCACAACACAATTAGCAAAACAAGCATATATTTGGCATTTTAAGTCCGTTTTTGGTTATTTTATCTTGTTTTTAAAGGTAAAAGGTATGTGTAATTAAACACATACCAACCCTATTGATGTCATTAACAAAATGATGTCATTTATGTCTACTATTATCTCATCTCGTTTCCCTACTACCAACAATCAGCTAAGAAATTCTTCCAACCCAAGACAATAGGTAAATATTCATGATGGAAGGGTGACTGTTCAACCAGTTCAAGGGAGATAAAGTACATTTGCTGCTAGTACTTCTGGAACAAGGGCTAATATTTTAGGAACAGGCGGGAATAATTCAGGTCAACAAATGGTTATGAAATGTTTTAACTGCCAAGGGGAAGGTCATATGGCAAGACAGTGCCTAAAAGCCAAAGAGGAAAAAGGATGCTACGTGGTTCAAGGATAAAGTTCTATTGGTTAAAGCACAAGGAAATGGTAAAGTTCTGAATGAGGAAGGATTGGAATTCTTGGCAGACCCTGGTATTGCAGAAGGTCCAGTTACACAAACGGTCATTACACACAATGCATCTTATCAAGAAGATGATTTGGATGCATATGATTCTGACTGTGATGACTTCTCTATAGCCAAGGAAATTCTTATGGCCAAATTGTCTAGTTACGAATCAGATGTTCTCTCTAAGGTACCTCACTCTGAAAACACTCGTATTGATATGCTAAATCAAAGTGTGCAAGAGATGTCGAATTCTAAACAAACTCATCTTGTGAATTTTCTAGAGAATGAGATAACTAGTGATAGCAATATCATTCCTTACTCTTAGTATATGCTTGAAACACAAAATGCAGCTGTTCAGGATACAAATTCTTCTGCATAACAAGATGCCATAATATTATCTGTGTTTGAACAATTGTTAAATCAAGTAACTCATTGTAACAAGGTCAATAAGGACAATCTAATTGCTAATGAATCCTTATCTTCTGAGCTTGAAAGATACAAAGAACGGGTAAAATTACTAGAAGAAAGAAAAAATATAGATTTAAGTACTCGCGAAAAGCTTATAATAGATGATATAATTCGAGAGAAAAATGCACAGTATGCGGATTTTGAAAAAGAAATTAACTATCTTAAACAAACTCTTTCTGAACAATCAAATGAAAAGGAATTGTTAACAAAAACATTTAATGTTTTCAAAAATGAATCCAAGGAAAAGGAAGCTAAGAATATTGATACAGAAATTGCTTCGGAAAAGAAAGTTAAAGAATTAGACAATATTGTTTGTAAAATGGGTCAATCCGCGCAAACTATGCATATGCTCATGAAACCACAAGTTTTCTATGATAACAATCTGAAACAAGCTCTTGGTTTTCAAAATCCATTCTATCTTAAGAAATCCCAGCAGATTAGGCCAATGCTTTATGACGGTAATGGTATTGCTAAGGAAACTAATGTGATTTCTATTGCTGATTCTAAAGAGACTTTGATGCTTGAGATTAGGCCAAAATGCTTTTAAAACAAAGTGATCTAATGGTCTTAGAAAAGAACGTTAACACTAAACCAATTAATTATGCTGAGTTAAATCGATTATCTGATTTGGTAAACATTTTGTCCTACAACAAGAACTGTCTGATGACCAAGTTTTACACCCTAATACTGACCAATTTGCTTCTTCGCCTGTCAAAATTGAGGCTCCTCGAGAACTTCCTAAGGTGAGCCTGGTTAATATAATCCTTAAAAAGCTTAAATACAATCTTGGCCAATTTGACAATGTGGTGAAAAAGCATATCACGCTCGATGTTTTAACATAAGGAGAATGAGGGTTTGAACACACTAAAGCTGTTTTTCAAAAAGAAATAATTCCATTTTTAAAGACTTTAAAAGACATATTTAATGTTTTTGATAAAGATCTTTTAAATGAGGTAACGGAAGTTCAAACAGTTTTTAACCTGATGGAAGCTACTGTTCAACAGTATCATATAGACAAACAATGTTTTGAAATTCAAAAGAAACAATTTTTGATTGAAAATGATCAACTCTTGGATCAAATCATTTCTCAAGATATTGTGAATATTGTTGTGAATTCTTCGTTGGATATAAATAATTATGTGAATGTAAATTCCTCTGTTTCTATGAATGATTATGTGAATTATGTGGAAATGTGCAACAAGTGTCTCAAACTTGAAGTTGAGCTTATCAAACAACACAACATGGTTGAAAAGGATGAGTATAATAAACTTTCAAAATGATTTTTTGAACTTGAACAACATTGCATTTCTCTTGAAATTGCAATGCAACTCAATAAAGAAATTTTTCAAAAGAATAACACTTCTGTGAACCAAACTGAACCTTCATTTGATCAATTGTTTAATTTGAACAATTTGAAATCTAAGCTTCAATAAAAAGACATAACAATCGAGAAGTTGAAGGCAAACATTAAACGTTTGAATAAAACTTCCACCACAAATAGTGTGAAAAAGGACATAGATGAGATTGAAACTATCAAAATAGAGCTGGAACATAGGGTGTGCTTGGCAACACGTAGCAGTAGCAGTAGCAGTTAGCAGTAGCAAGAAGCAGTAAGCAGTAGCAGTTAGCAGTAGCAGTTGACAGTAGTTGTTTGCTAAAAAAAGTGTTTGGTAACGTAGCAGTAGCAGTAATTATAAAGTGTAAAATTACGGAAAAGGGCATATACACATTTAAAGAATAAACTAATTAAAGAAATAAGAAACTAATTGAGGGTATATGAGTAATTTTAAAACAAAATGCTTGAGCATTTACTTGAAACGCTTCTTTAGTAAGCATTTCAATTTGAAGCAGTTGCATAAAATCCAAACTCTAGTTGCTTTGTTGCCAAACAAGCTTTTTAACAAAACCGCTAACTGCTTATCGCTTACTGCTCTAAAACGCTTCCAAATGCTAGCTACCAAACATGACCATATGGTGACAAAACTAATTGCTGAGAATGAGCATTTAAAACGGACTAATAAACAACTTTATGATTCAAATAAACCATCACGTGTTCAGGCTAAAGAACATGTTGAATCTTTGGGAAATCAATTAAATCAAAACTCTGTTGAAATTACTGATTTAAATGCTCAACTCCAAGAAAAGGTTTTTGTCATAACAGCATTAAAAATAATCTTAGGAAATTCAAAGGAAAAGGCATAGTTGACAATGCTGCCCAAACATCAAATGCTACCACTATTGCTCCAGGAATGTATAAGCTTAACTCCATAACTTTGGATCCTAAGGATAAGAATAATAAGGAAACTCACATATATTACCTTAAGCACACTATGGAATAAGCTGCTATTCTTAAGGAGATAGTTGAACAATCTAAATCACTAAACCCTTTAGATAGTGTATCTTACTCTGCTTGTAAGTATGTTAAGCTGATTCAAGAGTTTCTAGGATATGTTAGAGAGACTTTCCCTGATATTCACAAACCTAGTGAGAAATAAGTTGATGTCACACCTATCAATAAAAATAAAATGGTTAGGTTTGTTGAACTCGTCATTTCATCAAGCACTTCACAAAAATAGTTAGGTTCTTCCCAAACAAAGACCAAACAGACCACTAACAATTCTTTGTCAACTTCTACAGGAGTAAAAAGGTCTACTAAATCTAGCAGTTCAAAGTCTATAGACAATAAAAAGAATGATAAGACCCAGCAGATTTCAAATAGGACCTAGAAGAAAAATAAAGTAGACTACCACTCTAGGATCGTTAAGTCTAGTTTGAATAAAAAGAATTATGTTGTTGAACCTTCTGGTAATGCAAATGTGCAGCATTCCAAATTAAATACAAATTCTAAGCTAATGTGCGTTAAATGTAATAGTTCTATGTTTAATGTGTGACATAAATTGTGCTTTCTTGAATTTGTTTCTGATATGAATGCAAGTTCCAAATCTAAGTCTGTTAAGAAAACAAAAAAGAAAGAAGAATAGAAACCTACAAGAAAAATGTTTACTAGAATTGGATATATCTGGAGACCCACAGGAAGGACTTTCACTTTAGTTGGAAATATATGCCCTTTAACTAGGATTACCTCCACTAATAAAGTTCCTCTTAGGGAACCCATTCCTCTAGAAGTAATTGCACAAGGATTGTTGAGATTAAAATACTTCTTGATAATCTTAGAGTTACTGCTGCTAAGTTAATGCTGCTGGTGTATAAGTTACTACTACTAGTGTTCAGAGTTAATGCTGCTGGTATAAAGTTACAACTGCTGAAAGATTACAACTACTAAAAGGATAAAGACTGCTCAGAAAAGATAAAGATTGCTTAAAGATCAAGATTACTTAGTTGATAAGGATTGTTATTTATAGAATAGATCTTTAAGAATATTCTAAGTTTTTGTAATATATTGTAAATTGACTAGGACTCCTTGGTGTATAAAAGGAGGTCTTAGGGCATAGAGTTTGATATTAGAATCATATCTAGAAATCTTTTGTTTTAATATCGTTATAGCTTTAAGGTTTTGTAACCCTAATACTAGTTAGAGTATTCGTATTAATATATTGAAGCTTTTGTGTTCATTAGAATTACTGTTTCATTGAAGAATTCTTTTTATATTAAAGATTAGATTCCGCATAATCTTTAGTATTATCAAACAAAGTTTCTATCATAAGTTATGTATGATTTATCTTGCATAACTAAACTTTACACAAGATAAGGAATTCAAGATCCATTGAAGTGGTATCAACATGTGGTATCAAAGTTTGATACTTTGAGAAACTTTGCTAAGAAGACATAGATCAAGACTCAGTACATATGGTGGCTGCATCAAAAGTGCATATGCTTAAACCAGGTAAGTATGAGCTTTAGATGATGAGGATGGAAAAGTACATCCAGATGGTTGATTATTCTCTATGGGAAGTCATAAAGAATGGTAATGCACCTCTAATAACAAAACTTGTTGAAGGTGTTAAGACTATAATTGCTCCTGCAACTGCAGAGAAAAGGCACAAAGGAGGTTAGAGTTAAAGGCAAGAAGCACTTTATTGATGGGAATCCCTAATGAACATCAATTGAAGTTTAACTCCATCAAAGATGCCAAGTCATTACTGCAGGCTATTGAGAAGAGGTTTGGAGGGAATGCTGCTACTAAAAAAAACTTAGAGGAATCTTCTAAAGCAGCAATATGAAAATTTTATAGCATCTAGCTCAGAGGTGTTAGATCAAACCTTTGATGGGCTTCAAAAGCTTATCAGTCAGTTAGAGATTCATGGTGAAAGTATCTCACAAGAAGATGTGAATCAGAAGTTCTTAAGAAGTCTGTCACAAGAATGGAACACACATACCATTGTATGAAGGAACAAGCCTGAGATAGATATATTAAGCTTAGATGATCTTTACAACAACCTGAAGATCTATGAACCAAATGTCAAAGAGACATCAAGCTCAAACACAAACACACAAAATGTAGCCATTGTGTCCTCAAATAGCACTAGCAGTACAAATGGAGCGGTTAATACTGCTCATGGTGCTATAACTACTAACACTCAAGCTACTGCTGTTAACTCAACAACAATTGATAACTTGAGTGATGCTGTTATCTATGCTTTCTTTGAAAGTCAACCAAATAGTCCACAACTTAACAATGAGGACTTACAACAAATTAATCATGATGATTTAGAAAAGATGGACTTGAGGTGGCAGATGGCTATGCTATAATGAGGGCATGGAGATTCTTGAAGAACATTGGAAGAAAGCTTACTGTGAATGGTACTGAAACCATTAGGATTGATAAGTCCAAGGTGGAGTGTTACAACTGCCACAAAAGGGGAAACTTTGCAAGGGAGTACAAGGCTCCAACAAACCAAGAAAACAGGAATAGGGAGAACACAAGAAGGGTTGTGCCAGTGGAGATAACTACTTCCAATGCTTTGATCTCATGTGATGGTCTTGGTGATTATGATTGGAGTGATCAAGCAGAAGAAGATCCAACTAACTTTGCACTCATGGCTTACTCATATACAAGTTCTAACTCTGAGGTATCTACTAATTCAAATTATTCATCATCTTGTTTGGAAAATGTTAAAATTCTTAAAAACCAAAATGAACAATTGTTAAAAGATTTAAGGACATCTAAGATAAATGCTATTACTTATAAAACATGTTTAGATTCTGTAGAAGCAAGACTTCTAGTGTATAAGAAAAATGAGTCTGTTTATGAGGAAGATATCAAGGTCTTAAAACATGAGATTCATTTAAGAGAAGTAGCCATTACAGAGCTTAGGAGGAAGTTGGAACTGGCTAAAAAAAAAAGATGAAATTCAGCTAACAATAGTAAATTTTGAGAATTCATCTAAAAACTTAAGCAAACTACTAGACTGCCAGATAGTTGATAAGTGCAAAATATGTTTAGGGTATAATGTTGTTCCACCTCCCTATACAGGAAACTTTATGCCTCCAAAACCTGATTTTTCATTCTCTGGTCTAGAATAGTTTGTAAATGAGCCTATAGTTAGTGAGCCTACAGTTAAGAAGCCTATAGTTGAGACTAGTGAAGCTAAGGCTAGTGCAGATAAGCCTAAAGCAGTTAGGAAGAATAATGGTGTTCCAATTATTGAGGATTAGGTATCTGATAGTGAGGAAGAAAATGTGCCTCGGGCTAAGAAAGAGATGAAAACAGTTAAGTCTAGTTTTGCTAAAATAGAGTTTGTTAAATCTAAAGAGCAAGTAAAAAATCCTAGGAAAACTGTTCATCATGTTAATCAAAATAGACAAAACACTCATACTCCTAAAGGTAATCAAAGAAACTAGAATAATATGATGTCTCAGAGACTAGGAAGTAATTTTGAGATGTTTAACAAAGCTTGTTATGTATGTGGAAGTTTCGATCACCTGCAGTATGATTGTAATAACTATTAGAGACTGCTTAATAATAAAAAGATGGTAAAACCAGTGTGGAACTATACTCAAAGGGTAAATCACCAAATTTTTTCTAGAATGACTCACCCCAGTCCTAAAAGTAACATGGTTCTAAAAGCAGCATTGATGAGGTCTGGCCTAGTATCAATTACTACTGCAAGACCATTTAATACTGCTCAACCTAGAACAATAGTGAATAGTGCAAGAGCAATGACAAATGTTTTTAATAAAGCACATTCAACTATTAGAAGGACCATTAACAACAAAACAATAACTAAAAACAGTAATTTTAATAAGAGGGTTAATACTATTAGTGGTAAGAAAGTTAATACTACTAGGCCGAAAGCAGTAGTTAATGCTGCTAGGCCAAAAGCAGTACTTAATCCTGTTAAGGGAAACCAAGTTAATGCTGTTAAGGCCTCAGCTTGTTGGGTTTAGAAACTAAAGACTAAAGTAATAGACCATGTTTCTAAACATAACAGTGCATCACCATTCTAAAAAGGTTTGATTATATTGATGCACAAGGCATATCCAAGTCAGTGATGGCTTGGGTCCCAAAAAGAGACTGATTTTCTTACCTTATGTGCAGGGCAATCCACAACAAGATTTAGAGGAGAAAGGAGTGATTGACAGTGGATGCTCAAGGCACATGACAGGGAACATGTCCTATCTTACTGACTTTGAAGAAATTGATGGAGGATATGTTGCCTTTAGAGGTAACCCTAAAGGAGGGAAAATCACAGGCAGAGGTACAATCAAAACTGGTAATTTAGATTTTAAGAATGTGTATTTTGTAAGAGAATTATAGTTTAACCTCTTTAGTGTCTCACAAATATGTGACAAAAAGAATAGTGTTCTCTTTAATGACTTTAAATATATTGTTTTATCTCCAAACTTTAAGTTAACTGATGAAAGTCATGTTTTACTTAAAGTTCCTAAAAAGAACAATATGTATAGTGTTGATTTAAAGAATATTGTTCCTAAAGGAGGTCTAACTTATCTTTTTGCAAAAGTCACATCTGGTGAATCTAAACTTTGGCATAGGAGACTTGGACACATAAATTTCAAAACTATGAATAAACTGGTTGAGAGAAATCTTGTAAGAGGTTTACCTTCAAAACTTTTTGAAAATGATCAAACCTGCGTTGCTTGTCAAAAGGGTAAGCAACATAGAGCTTCTTGTAAGTCCAAAACAGTAAGTTAAATCAGCCAACCTTTACATATGTTGCACATAGATTTGTTTGGTCTAACATTTGTAAAAAGCATAATGAAAAAGATGTATTGCCTAGTTGTCACAGATTATTATAGTAGGTTTAGTTGGGTTTTCTTTCTAGCTACTAAGGATGAGACTAGTGGCATTCTTAAGTCCTTTATAACTGGAGTAGAAAATCTAATAGATCAAAGGGTTAAGGTAATTAGGTGTGATAATGGAACTGAGTTCAAGAATAAGGAGATGAATAAGTTTTGTGGGAGAAAATGTATTAAGAGAGAATTTAGTGTAGCTAGAACTCCTCAACAAAATGGAGCAGCTGAGAGAAAAAATAGAACACTAATTGAGGCTGCTAGGACAATGCTAGCTGATTCTAAGCTACCTACTACTTTTTGTGCTGAAGCAGTTAATACTGCTTGCTATGTGCAAAATAGAGTATTAGTAACTAAGCCTCATAACAAGACCCCTTATGAACTTTTTCTTGGTAGAAACCCAGCTTTAGGCTTTATGAGACCATTTGGGTGTCCTGCTACAATTCTCAATACCATAGAACACTTAGGCAAGTTTGATGGTAAGGCTGATGAAGGATTCTTTGTTGGGTACTCAATCAATAGTAAAGCATTTAGAGTATTCAACAGTAGAACTAGGATAGTTGAAGAGAACCTGCATGTCTAGTTTAGTGAGAATACACCTAATATTGCAGGAAGTGGACCAAATTGGCTTTTTGATATTGATGCACTAACAAAGTCAATGAATTATAAGCCAGTTGTTGCAGGAAATTAGTCTAATGGTAATGTAGGTACAAAAGCATGTGATGATGCAGGTAAAATGGAGATAGTACCTGGCAAAGAATACATTCTGCTACCATTGTGGCCTGCTAATCCACTATTCTCTCAAAGTTCAAAGAGTTCTCCTGATGCTGAATTCAAACCTTAAGGAGATGATGAAAAGGTTACTGAAGAACTAGGAAAAGAAGGTGGTGATTCAAGTAAAGAGGATGAAAGTAATGATCAAGAGAAGGATGATAATGTTAATATCACTAACAATGTTAATGCTGCTAGCACAAATGAAGTTAATGCTGTTGGTAGAAAATCAAGCATTGAACTTTGAGATGATCTAAATATACCTGAATTGGAAGATATTTTCTATTTAGGTGATGATGAAGATGTTGGTACAGAGGCTGACATGAACAATTTGGATGCATTTATGCCTGTCAGTCCTATTCAAACTACAAGAATATACAATTATCATCTAGTTGAACAAATTATTAGAGATTTGAATTCAGCACCTCAAATAAGAAGAATGACAAAGAATTTGGAAGAACATGGTTTATTTAGTTCAGTTCAGCAAAGAACAAATCATAAAGACTTTCAAAATTGCTTGTTTGCTTGCTTTTTATCACAAGAAGAACCTAAAAAGATAATTCATGCATTGAAGGATCCAAGTTGGACAGAAGCTATGAAGGATGAGCTTCTACAATTTAAATTACAAAAGGATTGGACCTTGATGGATTTACCAAATGGCAAAAGAGCTATTGGCACTAAATGGGTTTACAGGAATAAAAAGGATGAAAGAGGAATTGTGATTAAAAATAAAGCAAGATTGGTTGCTCAAGGATACACACAAGAGGAAGGGATTGACTATGATGAATTCTTTGCCCATATTGCCAGAATTCTTAGCTTATGCCTCATTTAAAGACTTAATGGTGTACCAGATGGATGTCAAGAGTGCTTTTCTTTATGGTAAGATTGAAGAGGAAGTCTATGTTTGTCAACCACCAGGATTTGAAGATCCAAACTTCCCTGACAGAGTATACAAAGTAGAAAAGGCACTTTATGGACTGCATCAAGATCCCAGAGCTTGGTATGAAACCTTGTCAACTTATTTGTTGGACAATGGGTTTCAGAGAGGAAAGATAGACAAGACTTTGTTTATCAGAAAGGACAAAGGTGATATTCTATTAGTTCAAGTGTATGTAGATGATATCATATTTGGCTCTACAAAGAAGTCATTATGTACAGAGTTTGAGAAGATGATGCATAAGAAGTTTTAAATGAGTTCTATGAGTGAACTCACATTCTTCTTAGGACTGCAAGTAAAGCAGAAGGAGGATGGGATTTTTATCAGTCAAGACAAATATGTAACTGAGATTCTGAATAAATTTGGTTTTACTGATGTCAAGACAGCAAGCATACCTATGGAAACTCAAAAGCCTTTGCTCAAGGATGAATATGGTGAAGAAGTGGATGTTCATTTATATAGATCAATGATTGGTTCATTGATGTATCTTACTTCTTCAAGACCTGATATTATGTTTGTAGTGTGTGTCTGTGCAAGATACCAAGTCAACCCAAAAGTGTCACATCTTCATGCTGTGAAAAGAATTTAGGTACTTAAAAGGTCAACCTAAATTGGGCCTTTGGTATCCAAAAGATTCACCTTTTGATTTGGTAGCATACACTGATAGTGATTATGTTGGAGAAAGCTTAGATAGGAAGTCTACAATAGGATGTTATCAATTTCTTGGGTGTAGATTGATTTCATGGCCGTGCAAGAAGCAGATTGTAGTTGCTAACTCCACAACAAAGGTTGAATATGTAGTTGCTTCAAGTTGATGTGGTCAAGTGCTTTGGATTCAAAATCAATTGCTTAATTATGGGTATAACTTTATGCATACAAATATCTATATTGATAATGAGAGTACTATATGCATAGTTAAGAACCCTGTTTTTCATTCAAGAACAAAGCACATTGAGATTAGACATCAATTTATCAGAGATTCAAATGAAAAGAAGCTAATTCAAATAATCAAGATTCATACTAACAAGAATGTTGCAGATTTTCTTACAAAAGCATTTGATGTAAGTAGATTTCCATATTTGATTGCTAGTATTAGAATGCTTAATCTTTAAAGTCTTGATTATGAAAATGTTAAGGCAAACAGAAAGGGAGAATTTGTGAGTTAAAAAACAGAAAGAGAGATATGTGATAAAAACAGATAGAGTGATTTGGTAAGAAAAAGAATTAAGAGAAGTGGTGAGTTGAAAAACAGAAAGAGAGTTGTTTAAAAACAGAAAGAGAGAATTTGTGAGTTGAAAAACAAAAAGAGCGATGCGTGATAAAAACAGATAGAGCGATTTGGTAAGAAAAATAATTAAGAGAAGTGGTGAGTTGAAAAACAGAAAGGGAGTTGTTTAAAAACAAAAAAAGATAATTGTAAGTAAAAAGAATTGAGAGAAATCAAAAATAGACAGAGAGATTTTGTGAATTAAAATGTTAATTTGATGATGGAAAAGCTGATTAGAATGGAATTGGAGTTAATGCTGGTGATTCAAAGTTAATGCTGCTAGGTATAAACTTACTGCTACTAGGGAAAGTTAGTGTTGCTAGGCATAAACTTACTGCTGCTAGGAAAAGTTAATGCTGCTAGGCATAAACTTACTGCTGCTAGGGAAAGTTAATGTTGCTAGGTATAAACTTACTGCTGCTAGGGAAAGTTAATGCTGCTAGGCATAACTTACAACTGTTGGTGAACGTTAATACTGTTGAGGGTAGTTTTATAAATACTTCGATTAAGGGTTTCATTCACTCATTTTATCGATTTCATTCAATTGTATACTCTATAATCACAAACTCTAACTCAATTTCATCATTCATCATCAAAACCCAACACAATGACGACCTTACAGTTTGCTGATACTTACAATTTAGTAGCGTTTTTGGCTAAACCCGCTGAGAGTTAGGGGTTTGAACAAATTGTTGATTTTCAAAATGCACACACCATAAAGTATGCTTTAACTGTTAATCCCACTATATATAATTCGTGTATTGAACAATTTTGGGCTACTTTCAAGGTAAAAACGGTCAATGGGGAACAACAGTTACAAGCCCTAGTGGATGGGAAAAAGATAGTTGTTATTGAAGTATCTGTTAGAAGAGACCTTCAATTGGATGATGAGGAAGGTACGGATTGCTTGCCTAATGCTACCATTTTTGAAGAACTTACAAGAATGGGGTATGAAAAACTTTCACAGAAGCTAACTTTCTATAAGGCATTATTTTCCCCTCAATGGAAATTTCTTATTCATGCTATTTTTCAATGCTTAAGTGCTAAGACTACTGCATAGAATGAATTTAGTAGCACTATGGCTTCTACAATTATCTATTTAGCCACAAACCAAAAGTTTAACTTTTCCAAGTATATTTTTGAAAGCATGGTGAAGAATTTGGATAATGCTGGTAAATTCTTAATGTATCCAAGGTTTATACAAGTCTTTTTGGATAATCAACTGGAGGGGATGTCAAGTCACAAGCGAATTTATGTTACACCCTCTCACACAAAGAAGATTTTTTCTAACATGGAAAGGCAAGGAAAAGACTTTTCTGGTAGAGTAACACCATTATTTCCAACAATAGTGGTTCAAGCTCAAGAAGAAATGGGTGAAGGTTCAGCAATGCTAACAGATCCCCATCACACACCCATCATTACTCAACCTTCATTATCTCAACCTCAAAGGAAACAAAAATCTAGGAGGCCTAAGGAGAAGGACACTCGGGTACCTCAGTCTAGTGTTCTTAGTGATCCTACAAATGTAGCAGATGAGGCTGTCAATGAGGAGCCTAGTATGCAACTTAAGGAATTGATAGATTTTTGTACCAAATTGCAACAAAGAGTACTTGACCTGGATAACACAAAGACTGCTCAAGCTCAGGAGATTACAAGTTTAAAGAAGAGAGTCGAGAAGTTAGAGAAGAAAGGAGGGTCAAGAACTCATAAGCTCAAAAGATTATACAAGTTTGGTAGATCTACAAGAATAGTTTCCTCTGATGAAGCTAGTTTGGGTGATCAGGAGGATGCATCTAAACAGGGGAGGAAAATTGATGACATTGATAAAGATGCAGAGATTACATTGGTTGATGAAACTCAGGGGAGGCATGATGATGATATAATGTTTGATGTGAGTGATCTTGCTGGTGAAGAAGTATTTGTTGCAGAACAAGGAGTTCCTGATAGTAAGAAAGATGATGTCATTCAAGTTAACACCAATGCTACAACAGTTAGTATTGACAGTACAATTCCAGTTTGTGTTGCTACAATAACTGAAGATGAAATAACTTTGGCTCAAGCACTGGCAGAATTAAAAAGTGTAAAACCTACGGTTACTACTGCTACAATAGCAACTACTAAAGGAATTCTTCTTTATAAGCCAAGTGAATCAATAACAACACCAACAATAACAATTCCTTCAAAGGATAAGGGTAAAGGCATAATGGTTGAAGAACCTTTGAAGATGAAGAAGAAAGATCAAATCAGCTTTGATGAACAAGAAGCTATAAGATTACAAGCTGAATTTGATGAGGAAGTGAGGCTTGCAAGGGAAAAAGATGAAGCCAATGTAGCCTTGATTGAAGAATGGAATGATATTCAAGCAAAGATTGATGCTGATTATCAAATGGTAAACAAATACAAGCAAAAGAACAAGAAGAGTTGAGTATTGAAGAGAAGTCAAAGTTGTTTGTACAACTCTTAGAAGCAAGAAAGAAACACTTTGCTGCAAAAAGAGCAGAAGAAAAGAGGAACAAGCCACCTACAAGAGCTCAACGAAGGAGTATTATGTGTACTTACCTGAAGAATATGGTAGGATGGAAGCCCAAAGACTTAAAGAACAAGTCCTTTGCCAATATTTTAGAATTATTTGACAAAGCTATGAAACGGGTAAACACATTTGTAGATATGGACACATAATTGGTTGAAGGTAGTGAAGTAAGAGTAGAAGGTAGTGAGACAAGAGATGAAAGTAGTTCAAATAGAGCAGGAGATGAGCTAGAACAAGAGAAGGCAAAAAAGCAAAAGGTAGATGAGGATAAAGAAACAACTGAACTTCAAAGTCAGATGAAAGTCATTCCTGATGAAGAGGAAGTAGCAGTTGATGCTATACCTTTAGCTACTAAGCCTCCAAGCATTGTTAACTGGAAGATCCTTAAAGAAGGAAAGATCAGCTACTATCAAATTATAAGAGCTGATGGAAGTTCAAAGAGGTACTCAGCCTTTATTCAGATGCTAAGAAGCTTTGACAATGAAGATTTGGAAACTCTGTGGAAATTGGTAAAAGCTAAGCATGGGTATACAAGGCCAGAAGCGGGAAATGAGAGAGTCTTATGGGGTGATCTAAAGACAATGTTTGAACATCATGTAGAAGATACAGTGTGGAGGAATTTACAAGGAAATAAAGTGTTGGTTTAGAAGCTATTTGATTCCTGTGGAGTACACTTTGTGAGGTTTCAAATTCTGCATGTCTTTATGTTGGTAGAGAAGAGATATCCTCTTATACCACAGGCATGGCAAACCACTGTCACTCCCTCTCACCACAGGCATGGCAAACCACTGTCACTGGGAGTTGATTACTTCCGGTGGCTGGCTTCTTGCTTCGGCAGTTCTTATGTGAACAAATAAGTAGAGGGTATGAAATTGTCATTTGAACATTGTTATGGGATTAAACCATATTAATTATATAAATATATATATAAAATCGAATTGTATTTAAAACTGAGGGACTAAAAGTGTAAGATGAAAAGTACAAGTATGATCAATAATTAAAGTATTAAGTATGAAAATACCATATTTGATATATAGAGGGCTTGTGTTGCAAAAATGGATAATTAAAACTATGTTTAATTAAAATAAATAACTAAAAAGGACTAAATACTTAATTATTAAGATCAAGGATTTGGAATTGTAAATACATGCCATAAAAACCTACTAATTATAGAAACAACTATTTATGGAAACTTTTAAATTTAGTGGATGATATTTGTCATGGAAGTTTTCTTTGGACTATTTATAGAAGAACCGTGCTTATTTATAGAAACCTGCTATTATAGAAACCACAACGTTCTATTTATAGAAATCATGCTATTTTTAGAAAGTCGTATTTTTGGGAAGTTTAAATTATGGAAACTATTAAATTAGAAAGTTAATCATTATGGGAAGTTTAATTAAGGAAAGCTATTTTGGAACTTACTATAATTAGAAGCTGCTATTTTGGAAAGACCACAATATGAAACTAAGAATAATAATCATCGAAATAATTAATCATGAAATGTTTAATCCATGGAACGTACTAATCAAGATCATGGCTAATTATAGAAAGATACTAAGAAAATAGAAAGGTTGCTAAAATAGAAAAGTGCTAAAAAAGAAAGTTATGCTAAAGAATATAAAGTTGCTAATAAGCTGGAAAGTAACCTTAATCCTGAACAAGTAACTATATATCCTTTAACATGTATGATCGCATTAAAGCAGATATTAGCTTCCTATCTTCTTATCCATCTCTAATCCGTTACTATGGACATAAGTAACGGATATTCCTCCTTTTCAGTAAGGACATTCTTATCTTTCATGATTCACCCCCAGAACTGCTAAGCTTTCCCCATTTTAATTCTTTTGCATGATTCCTTTACATGTTTGATTTCATGACTTATTCTATTGCCCAGCTATATATATAAACGCAAGACCGATGATTTTACATGACTTACCACCTAGTCATGGAGGACCATGCAGACCGTGGACATAATAGGCACCTGTTTCACGACTCTTATCGCGTGAAGTGATTTCACGCGCGTCCTTTTCATGTTACCAGATTATCTTTCATGTTTGTACCATTATTATTCAGGGCGTATGGGTGCATCCTAGTTTACATGTTTACACGTTCCATTGTGATTGTTGTGTGTGCACTACATCCATCACATTTGGATCTGATCCTCTCCACCTATATTATTATAGAGATGTCACCCCTCTATTACATGATGAGGCAGCCCCTCTCTTATAAGCATTATTCCACGACATTTATTAATTATGACATGTATAGATTATATGATCTCGTGGGCATTCCTTATTATTAATGTTTATACTATCCATTGATATCCTCATGAACAACTGGACTTCACGTTACCATATGTATTAACATGTTTATTCCTATTCCTCATGATGTATTCTCCAGGTTTCCTCATGACACTCATGATCTTTCCGCTGCTTTATACTTTTTATCCAGGATTCATTAACTTATTAATTACATGTTATTATAATCCGTTCACGGAAGCGTATGCTCACCGTATTTCTTTCTCTTTCATATAACGGCAGATCTAAGGGAGTATTGGCTTTAGAGAGTGTGTGCTTAGGAAGTGGACCATTAGCTTCCATTTCTTTTTATTTCGCAGACCACTTTGATGTGGCTATACATCTTGGACACAATGTTTTAGTCCTTTAGACTTCTTTTAACTTATTCATGTTGATCCTCATAATCGAGACCGATGTTTGATTCCGCTTCCACTTTGCCCTATGTTTATCACTTATGACTTTATGACCTTTAGTATGCTTTGATATGACACCATGTTATGACATTTCGCCTACTCTCCGGAGACGGGTTTTTGGTCGTTACAATTATGGTAATCAGTACTCAGTCTTCCGACCATGTATGCTCTAAACTTTACCTGTTGAGGATATGTGTAGACATTAGGTTCCTTCAGAATCGACGTTTATCTTCTGTCGCGTTTGACCTTTTAACCGTTTAATCATTAAACCCTTTTTGCAAATGTCAGATGGTGAACACTCGTACCGATGCTGAACTCACTGCGGCCGTTCAGGCAGCCGTGGATGCCATGCTCCCATAGATTCGCGAGCATTTCGCGAAGAACTACCGGCTGGTGCTTCGGGTGGTACCCTCCACCACCACTATTCATACTTGCTTGAGCGCTTCAATAAGCAGAAACCCCATTCGTGTCGGAGAAGGCAGATCCCCTGTATGATGCTGAGAATTGATTCTCCCATAAGGAGAAGATCTTTGACGTCTGGATTGTAATGATGCTTTTAAGCCCCAGATTGGATGTGTATAAGTTCGAGGGTGACCCTTTGGCTTGTAGGAAGGCCTAAAAGCTGGCCAAAGGAGGAGTGCGTGGATCCTTACCATGACTTGGCAGCTTTCAAAGAGCTGTTCTTTCTTCAGTTTTTCTTCCCTCAAGCCGAGCAAGATCGTTTGAAGAGGGAAGTACCATTCCATCCGCCAAAGGCGAGTGAAAATAGTACAGAGTAAATGCAGCGTTTCCTCCGCCTAGCTGGTTTTCGTTGGTCAAATAGAGCTCGCTGGCACTTCAGAAGAGCAGGCGAAGACCTTTCGTTGGGGACTTCTAAAAGTCAATCTATTGACTTAAAAAATCACTCATTTCATGTGTATACAGTTTACGGATTTGCTCAGGTTGCAGATGCTGCAAACGCAACTTGGAAATCCTTCGGACAGGATGACTATGATGAGTCCTAACGTCAGACAAAGGCCCAGATGGAGACCCGTTATCACCCTTACATTCAGCAGGTAATCCCACAGAGTACACGGTCAAGAGTGATTAATCGAAAGAAAAATGACCGTCAAAGGTCTAACAGGCAGGGCGGTGTGTTAACTACCTGTAACGAACAATAACAACAACTACTCTCGTAGAACATCAGGCAAATCTTAATTGTTATCGTCTTTAATCTGTTATAATGATATGAATCTAACATCATCGTCTTGGTAACAGGAATTTCTGGGCTACGGACTGACGCGACCAAAGGAACAGAGCCAGCAAACCCCCACCGATCTAACCAACTCGTAAATCATTTGAAAATAACAAGTTTATTCTCTATATTTCTCAATAGTTCATGTCTCACGATCTAAAGTCATTGGACTTCGAGTTCCCAGCAGTCCATAGGTACCCTCTGAGGGTTATACTCCCCTTTTTGCAACACATGTGGACGTAGACACCCAGGAGAGTGTCGTCGTGCTGCTGGTACTTGCTTCAAATGTGGCCAGGCCTTGGTATCATCTTCACTGACTGCAAGAAGAACATGGGTGCTCAGTTCTCTGTCATTGCTGACACGAGAAGCCAACGCATCAGGAGCCGTGTCCTTGCACATTACACTAGGATCAGGCCGCCATACTTCAGGTACCATCACTGGTGGCATTATTTATATTCTGCATGCTAACGTGCCGTGTTTGTTTTATTTGATACGGTGCGACACAACTGGGATATCTACCAAGTTTGCTCTCATGTTTTACTATGCACTATCTTACTTGATCATGTATTATGTATATCCCACGCCCATGAAAAGACTCCGGCACGTATTACCCATTTATATAGATATCCTTCCTCTATAAGTTTGTATACAAGATTCGTTCAGATTAATGCCACTTAACTTCCCTTTGATATGTGTGAATGTTGACATAAATTTTGGGTAATGGACTGGTATGCAGCACCACCGTGCTACGATTGACTGTCATTCCCAGTCGTGTTATATTCGCGATATTCATGCTCCTTCCTAGGAGATTTATTGATCATGGTTCCGTACCGTGAAATCTATGAAGATCATTTCCGCTTTAAAAGCACGTACCTTACTAATGCATCGCAAAGCTGTTGAAGGTTTTCCTTCTGGCTAACCATTCATGACACCGACTTCTGAACGATTCTTCTATTCATGATCAGCCGATTGTTTCTGAATTTTCAGGATGTATTTCCCGGAAAGACTTCCAGGAATATACCTCCTATATTCGCGATGTTGAGTTTAACATGAGCTTATTTCCCGGACCTGAGCCTATCTCCACAGCTCCTTATCGCAGTAGGCACCGATTGAGGTATAAAAGAATAATGGACCAGATTCTAGAAATTGTTGGAGGCGAGGTTTTATTCGTCCCAGTGTAATCGCCATGGGGTGCAACCGGTTATCTGTTATGTCAAGAAGAAGGAGACGTAGCATGAGATTATGTATCGACTACCGTGAATTGAACAAGATCACCATTCGTAATCGTTATCCCCTCCCACGTATCGATGATTTATTTGATCAGCTTCAGGGCGCTAAATATTTTTCCAAGATTGATTTACGATCAGGTTACCATCAGTTGCGAGTGAAAGAGCAGGACATTTCCAAGACTGCTTTTCGCACACGTTATGGTCATTATGAATTCTTGGTTATATGCCTTTTGGTCTCACGAATGCTCCAGCGCTGTATTATGGACTTATGAACCGAGTTTTTCATGAATTCTTTGGACAAGTTCGTTATCGTGTTCATTGATGATATTCTGGTCTTCTCTAAGTCTAAAAAGAAGTATCATCGAGGAGTCATCTCCGCACTGTTCTACAGATTTTCACGACAGGAAAGAAATTATATGCCAAGTGTTCCAAGATGGCTAATTTTGGTTGATAAGGTGGCATTTCTGGGTCACATTGTTTTTAAGGCAGAAGAAGTACGATGGATCCGGCGAAGGTTGAGGCTATCACCAAAGGCCAAGACCGACGTCGTGACCGAAAGTACGGAGTTTTTCTTGATTAGCAGGTTAGTTAACGCGCAATTCGTAGAGGGTTTCCTCACGATTAAGCCTTACCCCAACCAAGCTTATGCGAAAAGGTGAGAAGTTTTGTATAATGAAGAGCGAGAAAAGAGCTTTGAAATAGAGCTTAAGCCAACTTTTTGTTCTCTCGCCTATTTCTTACTCTTACATCTGGTTCGGTGGATATTCAGATTTACAGTGAAGCTTCAAAGAAGGGGTCTTTGGTGTGTACTCATGCAGCATGGAAGGATATGCCTAGTTCCTCGAACGACAACTAAATCCCTATGGGTGAAACTAATCCTAAAAACTTTCCATGAATTTTTTTCTGGAAAAAGGGGTTTTTAAAGCAGCCTTGTCTTCGCATCTCAAAATTTGGAGACACTACTTATGGCGAATCATGCGATATTTTTACCGTAACATAAATCTTAAAAATATCTTCGCACGAGAAATAAATATGAGACTGAAGGCCGTTGGTTGAGGTTATTGCAGGATTATGACACCAACATTCAGTACCATCCCGGGTAAAGCAACTGTGGTGGCTGATGCGTTAGAGCAGAATCGGGTATGATAGCTGTATCAAGGGAAGAAGAGATTTATTCGTGACCTTGAGGCGTTATGGATATCGAGTTATGTGCTTCTGGACAGAAGGTTTCTGCCTAGTCTGAGGGTGGTGAGCCTAACCTAATTCACAGATCCAAGACAGCTCAGAATGGATGACGGAGAAATCTAGGCAATTATTCAGAATATTGATCACAAGACCGAGTTTCCGCGTTGATGACGATGGAATTTATGCAGAGTACTAAATTATGCGTACCAGAGGATCACTACACTCGAGAAGCCTTGATGACTGAGGCTCAAATTCATCTCCTTTTTCAATCATGCCAGGTTCGACGAAGATGTACCACGATCTCAAGCAACACTTTTGGTGGAGTGGTATGAAACGCGATGTGGCTACGTTTGTGTCAAAGTGTTTAACATGTCAGCAGGTTAAGATTGAACACCAACGTGCAAGTGGGTTATTGCAACCATTAGAGATTCCTGTTTGGAAGTGGGACAAAATATCCATGGATTTTGTTATCGGGTTACCACGGACTCAGAGGAAGCACGATGCTATCTGGGTTGTTGTAGATCGCTTGACTAAATCGGCACATTTTCTTCCTATCCGTAAGGATTACCCCGTTAGTAAATTAGCAGAAATGTTCCAACAAGAAATTGTTCGATTACACGGTACTCCATCAGCGATCGTGTCAGATAGAGATCCACGTTTCACGTCTCGTTTCTGGAAAGGTTTACAGAAAGCTTGGGGAACCAGGCTCAAGTTTAGTACAGCTTTTCATCCTGAGACCGACGGACAGTCGGAGCGTACGATTCAAACATTAGAGGATATGTTACGTTCATGTGCTTTAGAATGGGCAGGAAATTGGGATGACTATATATGTCTAGTGGAGTTTGCCTACAATAACAGTTGGCATGCGAGCATTAAATGCGCTCCTTTCGAGATGTTGTATGGTAGGAAATGTCGTGCTCCTATTTGTTGGGATCAGGTCGGTGAACGTATTCTTGAGGGTCCGGAGATGATTGAGGTGACTAATGAAAAGGTCGCCGTCGCCAGGGAAAAGCTTAAGGAAGCTCAGACTCGTCAGAAGAGTTACGCCGACAGACATCGCAGAGCGTTAGAGTTCCAGCCGGGTGAACATGTTTTCTTGAAAGTATCACCTACACGTGGAGTCAGGCGTTTTGGTATCAAGGGCAAGCTTAGTCCTCGTTTCATAGGACCGTTTGAGATTCTTGATCGCGTTGGTGAGGTTTCCTATCGTTTGGCGTTACCTCCTCAGCTATCTCATGTTCACAATGTGTTTCATGTATCATTACTCAGAGGTTACAAGTATCATCCTCTTCACGTTGTCTCTTATCCATTCGATCAGATCCGTGAGGATTTATCTTATACGGAAGAGCCTGAGTCTATTCTAGACCGTCAGGACAGAGTCATGAGGAACAAGACGATCCCTTTTGTCAAAATTCTTTGGAGGAATCATCCCGAGCGGGAAGCCACTTGGGAGACCGAGGAGTCTATACGGACTTCTTATCCTCATTTTCTTCCATGATCTGGTATGTTCTTTTCAGTCGTATCATGTTTCTAATTCGAGGACGAATTTTTCTTTTAGGGGGGAAGAGTTGTAAAACCTAAAAATCTCAATAAGAGTAAAATGACCAAAATGCCCCTAATGAAAGAAAATTTCATAAAAGCTTAAATAAAATTCATTTAAATGTTAGAAATTACAAAAATGCAACATGTGACAATTATGAAATTTTTGTAAGATTTAAAATACTTATGTTAACAAGACAAAATTAAATACTTATGTTATTTATTTGTTGACAATTATTTACATTAATTTCTATGTATTATAATTAATAATTAATGTAAATAAGTAAAGATAATGCAAAATGAAACTTGATAAACTATAAAATCGGTATTATAACTTTTTAATACTTAAAATCTTGGCCATATTATAGAAATTAAGAAAATGGGGTTCTTATAATTTAGCTTATCTTTTATTTTGCAAAACCCTAAAATACATATGTCGGCAAAAGAAAAATCAAGAGAGGATGGCATCATAATTTTCTTAGGAATTTGAACAGATTTTCTAAGGTGTATTGAAGGTTCAGGATTGTGGGGAAATATAGTGAGGATAAAGATTGTGGAGCTTGGTACGATTTTGGTATGTGTTTTGTTTGATTAATTCACCGATTTTCATAAATCATAGAATCATTCTATAATTATCAAAGTAATTTTTGACTTGTATTTTCATCATTATAATTCAGTATAACACAAGAAAAATAGCCATGCATGTTAATTTGATCTTATGAAATAATTATATGTTCGAATCCCTAATTTTTAGATTAATTGTGTAATCGGCAATAAACAAATTGTAAAATTGATTTTTATAATTTATAAGGTTGGAATATAGCATGTATATCTACCAGATCATTTGTTGGTTAAATTTTTAGTGGATCGGATTGAAATAATTATTTGGATTTATGGGTTTTGCCGATTTGCGAAAGATAAAGAGAAAGGAAAGAAATAATTGAAAAACGATTTTGGGTTGGGTTTTTATATTTTTCCAGGTCCAATAATGCTATGAATGGTATAAAAATCCTATTGGTAGTTATTGGTGGAAAATGGTAATTAGGGTTTGTGCATTATTTGTTACCTGATTTGACGTTTTAATATAAAAGGGGTGTTTTGTAATTTTTGAAACTTTGGGGTTGATTTATAGCATGTTATTATATTTGTTTTGATACTGAGAAAAATTAGTTGGGGGGTAGAAAATGTCATTTTTGATATTTTTTAATGTAAACTTACTATTTATGGAAACCTGCTATTTATAGGTAACATGCTTATTTTGGAAACTTCTATATGTAGAAACTGCTATTTTTGGGGAAAGTTATTTTTAGAAGTACTATTTTTGGAAGTTAATTATTGGAAACTTATTAATCAGGGAAGTTTATCATTTTTATGGAAAGTTATTAAGAAACGTCTATTTTTGGGAATACTTACTATATTAGAAGCTGCTATTTTGGAATGTACCCAATATAAAAGAATACTAAATCCATAAAAACATACTAATCATGGAATTTGTTAATCATGGAACGTACTAATCAGGAATCATGCTAATTATGAAAGTTACTAAAAATAGGAAGTTTACTAAAATAGAAAGGTACAAAAAAAATGGAAGTAACCAAATCATGAACCAGTAACTTATATATGTCCTTTAACATGTAGATTCGCATTAAGAGGAGTAGTTGCTTCCATTTCTTATCACATCTCTTTACGTTACTGTGGACATAAGGTACGGATATTCCGTCCTATTCCGTAAGGACATTCCTTCTTTTCTGATTCATCCCCAGAACTGCTCATGCTTCCCATTTTTTATGTCTTTTGCCATGATCCCATTACTCGTAGATTTCATGACTTATTCTATTGCCCGAGCTATATATATAGATTTATATATACTATATTTATATATATATATATATATATATATATATATATATTATATGCCGATGACCTGAATGTACATGACTTACCACCTAGTCATGGAGAGGTACCATGACCGTGAACATGAGCGCACCTGTGTCACGACTCTTTTGCATTGAGTAGTGATTTCTGCCGGCGTCCCTCTTCATGTTACTACGTTTTATAATACATGTTTGGCCATTATTATTCAGGGGTCGTATGGGTGCATCTTAGTTTACATGTTTTCACGTTTCATTGGGTGAATTGGTTGGTGTGTGCTCCTCAATCCATCACATTGGAGCCTGACCTCACCCATATTATTATAAGAGGTTAACCCTTTTTACATAGTTGAGGCAAGCCCCTATGTTCTATATGCATGTATTCACGACTTTATTTTTATGACATGTAGATTATATGATCTCTGTGGGCATTTCCTTATTATTTATGTTTATTACCTATCCATGATATTTCATGCATCTTCACTTCGTAACTACACTTGTTTTACATGTTTATTTCTATCTTCATGACGCATTCTCCAGGTTTCCTCATGACCAACTTTTTGATCTTTCCGCTACTTTGTATTTACTATCAAGAATTCAATACTTATTAATTATTGTTATTTTATCCGGTTCACATGAGCGTATGCTCAGCCGTATTATCTTTCTCTTTTTTTATGGCATGTATCTAGCGGGAGGATTGGCACATGAGACGGTGTTCTGTGCTTAGGAAGTGACTATTTAGCTTCCTTTCTTTATATCGCAGGCATTTGATGTGCTTATAATTTCTTGGGACACATGTGTTTGTCCTTAGACTTCTTTACCGTTATTCTTGTTGATCTCATAATTGGGAGCCGATGTTTGATTATGGCTTTCCACCTTGTCCTATGTTATCATTTATGACTTTATGCCTTTATTATGCTTTGATATGACACCATGATTATGACGTTTCGGCCTCCTTTCCGGAGTGGGTTGTTACAACTGCCCTCGAAATGAAATCAAGAAATTGTAGATAGAGATCGGGGAGTTGAAGGTGAAGGGTACTGACTTGGCAAGTTATACTCAACGCTTTTAGGAGTTAGATTTAATATGCGATAGAATGTTTCTCGAAGAGTCTGATAAGATTGAGAAGTATGTCGGTGGTCTTCCCGACATAATACATGGGAGTGTAATGGCGTCTAAGCAGAAGACAATGCAGGATGCAGTTGAGTTTGCAACTGAACTGATGGATAAGAAGATCCGCACTTTTGTTGAACGTCGGGTTGAGAATAAAAGGAAGTTTGAGGACACTTCAAGGAACAATCAGAACCAACAACAACAAAACACGAGGCAGAACACTGGCAGGGATTATACTACAGGGTTTGGTGAGAAGAAACCTTACGGAGGATCTAAACCTCTGTGCTCCAAATGAAACTATCACCATGACAAATGCCACAAGTGCAACAGAGGTAGCCATCTGGCCCGTGACTATAGGAGTCCTGCAAATATCAATACTGCTAATAACCAAAGGGGCACCAGGGCAGGTTAAAAAACTACTTGCTTTGAGTGTGGGTCCCAAGGACATTTCAAGAGGGAGTATCCAAAGCTGAGGTGGTAATCAAGGTAGGAATAGAAATGTTCCAACAAAAGTATACGTGGTAGGCAATGCAGGGATAAACCCAAACTCAAACGTCGTCACGGGTACATTCCTTCTAAACAACCGCTATGCTTCTATCTTATTTGATACAGGTGTCGATAGGAGTTTTGTGTCTACTACATTTAGCTCCCAAATTGTTATCACACCAACTACCTTAGATAATTATTATGATGTTGAACTAGCCGACGGGAGAATAATTGGGTTAAATACTATCATTCGGGGTTGTATGTTAAACTTCTTAAATCATCCATTCAATATCGACTTAATGCCCATAGAACTTGGTAGTTTTGACGTCATAATTGGTATGGATTGGTTGGTAAAGTACCAAGCTGTCATTGTTTGTGTCGAGAAAATCGTTCATATTCCATGGGGAAATAAAATGTTGATTGTTCATGGTGATGGAAGCGACCAGGGAAACGAGACTCGATTGAACATCATCTCGTGCACTAAAACACAGAAGTACATGCTAAAAGGATGTCATGTCTTTTTGGCACATGTTACTACAAAGAAGACTAAGGACAAGTCAGAGGGGAAGCGACTTGAGGACGTACCGATCGTTAGAGATTTTCCTGAAGAATTTCCTGAGGACTTGTTGGGTCTTCCACTGACTCGACAAGTGGAATTTCATATCGATTTGATACCTGGTGATGCACCTGTAGCACGAGCACCCTACCGTTTAGCTTCATCTGTAATGAAGGAATTGTCGGATCAACTCCAGGATCTATCCGACAAAGACTTATAAGGCCCAGTTCCTTACCTTGGGGAGCTCCCGTCTTGTTTGTCAAGAAGAAGGATGGATCATTTCGAATGTGCATCGACTACCAAGAACTGAACAAGCTAACGGTAAAGAATCGTTATCCACTCCTAAGGATCAACGATTTATTTGATCAACTACAAGGATCTAGCATTTATTCTAAGATAGACTTGCGATTAGGTTATCACCAACTTCGAGTACGTGAAGAAGATATTCCGAAGATGGCATTCAGAACTCAATATGGTCATTACGAGTTCCAAGTTATGCCGGCGGTATTTATGGATCTCATGAATCGGGTGTGCAAACCATATTTAGATAAGTTTGTGATTGTCTTTATTGATGATATCCTTATATATTCAGGAACAAGAAGGAACATGAAGAACATCTTAAGGCAATTCTGAAATTGCTTAGATAAGTAGGAGTTGAATGTAACATTATCTAATAATGTGAATTTTTGATTCCCAAGGTATAATTTCTTGGCCACGTGATTGATAGTCAAGGCATTCACGTGGATCTCGCCAAGATCGAATCCATAAAAGATTGGGCATCTCCTAAAACACCAACGAAGATTGGTTAATTTTTAGGTCTTGTTGGGTATTACCGAAGATTCATTAAAGGATTTCGAAGATCGCCAAGTCAATGACCAAGCTTACTCAGAAAGGAGTTAAATTTGATTGCGGTGACAAAGAGGATGCCACATTCTAGTTAATAAAGCAGAAGTTGTGCAGTGTGCCAAATTTGGCCCTACCTGAAGGAAGCAAGGATTTTGTGGTTTATTGCGATGCTTCGCATAAAGGATTGGGTGCTATATTAATGCAAAGGGAGAAAGTAATTGCTTATGCGTCACGCCAATTGAAAAATTCATGAGAAAAATTATACGAATCATGATTTGGAACTTGGATCGGTAGTGTTTGCTCTAAAAATTTGGAGACACTATTTGTACGGAACCAAGTGTACGGTGTTCACAGATCATAAGAGTTTACAACACATTCTTGATCAAAAGGAGCTGAACATGAGGCAACGTCGTTGGTTAGAGTTGCTCAGCGATTACGATTGTGAAATACGTTATCACCCGAGAAAAGAAAAAGTAGTGGCTGATGCCTTAAGCCGTAAAGAACGGAATAATCCATTACAAGTTCAAGCCTTAGTCATGACTATTGGTTTGAATCTCCACAAACAAAATATGGAAGCTCAAATAGAGGCATAAAAACCAGAGAACTTCAAAAAGGAAGACGTAAAAGGTATGATCAGAAGGATATACGAACGGAAAAAGTTTGGAAACCCTATGACGATGGAACTCTATACTTAAAAAAGGCAGTGTTGGGTTACTATGTTATGTGATTTAACGACTATGATCATGTAGACGTTCGGTCGACACAAGTCAAAATTACCTCTATCATCGAGTTCGAAAAGATGTATCGGACATGAAAGAAGCTTATTGGTTGCCCAATAATATAGGTCCGAACGACCCCCTTATGTTAGCAAATGTTTGACATGTG
This sequence comes from Tanacetum coccineum, assembly GCA_026074375.1. NCBI lineage: Eukaryota > Viridiplantae > Streptophyta > Magnoliopsida > Asterales > Asteraceae > Tanacetum > Tanacetum coccineum. The sequence goes on from BQNB010012638.1 coordinate 29,182, forward strand.
TATGAGTCCAAGGGCTGACACAAAGGCCATGGGTTTCATTGTGCAAACCCGAGATACCTCAATGGAAATGGGATAATATCACTATGGATTTTTTCATGAAGCTTCCTAAGTCGTCATAAGGTTATGACACCATTTGGGTGATTGTTGATCGACTTACTAAATCTACAATATTCCTACCAATAGGGGAAGCTGATCCCATGGAAAGATTGGAAAGAATGTACCTGAAAGAGGTAGTCACGAGGCATGGAATACATGTCTCAATCATTTATGATCGTGACCCTAGGTTCGTATCAAATTTCTAGAGTCACTTCAGAAGGCCTTGGGTACAAATTTGGATATGATTATTGCATACCATTCGCAAACTGACGGATAAAGCAAGAGGACTATATTTAAAGTCTCTGAGCGAGGATATGCTACGTGCTTAAGTGATCGACTTTGGAAAGGGTTGGGTAAACCATTTGCCATTAGTTGAGATTTCATATAACAATAGTTATCACGCTAGCATCAAGGCTGCACCATTTGATCCACTTTACGGTCAAAAGTGTCGTTCACCTGTTTGTTGGGCCGAGGTTGGAGAAGTTCAACTCACCGGTCCATAAATAGTTCAAGAAAAAACCGAGAAGATCTTTCAAATTAAACAAAGAATTCAAGCCGCTCGTGATTGACAAAAGAGTTACGCCAATTTAAAGCGTAAGCCGATGGAATTTCAAGTTAGAGATATAGTTATGCTTAAGGTTTCGCCTTGGAAAGGAGTAGTATGCTTCGGCAAACGGGGGAAGCTAAACCCCATATATGTTAGACCTTTCAAGGTGTTGGATAAGGTTAGAGCCGTTGCTTATAAGCTTGAGCTTCCTCAAGAGTTGAGCAGGGTTTACAATACATTTCATGTATCCAACTTGAAGAAGTGCTATGTCGACGAACCATTAGTCGTTACGTTGGATGGACTCCATATTGATGACAAGCTTCATTTTGTCAAAGAACCAGTAGAAATCATAGATCATGAAGTTAAACGATTGAAACAAAGCCGTATTCCAATAATTAAGGTTCAATGGAACTCTAGGAGAGGTCGTGAGTTCACATGGGAACGTGAAGAACAATTTCGGAAGAAGTATCCACATCTCTTCACAAAGACCAACCCGTCGTCAAGTGTCGCGTCTTAAGCCTTAAGGACAAGTCTCATTTAATAGGGGAAGACTATAACATCCCGTTTTTTTAGGTCATTTTACAACGTCATTTATTTCACTATTTATTTTTAGTCTCGTACGCGTTTGCTTTTAATTTTAATCGTTAAGTTAAATCGCGTAAACTAAAAATTGTCATTCAACGTAAATGGGCATCAAACAATTAAATGTTTACGTCAAGCAAGTGTTAGATAATTATTTAGAGAATAATTATTAACTTGGCACATTTTATTTTTATTGGTTACGTAAAGTGTTTACATTTCGCGATAAAATACATTTAGGCATTCACGGAACTACCAAAACTTATCTACGCTTCAACAAATACACATTATTATACCCAATACTCAAAATTTTATAAAACTACACCTATGTTAACATTGTAGCCAAATTTTACATAAAGGAACCAAACTAGGACACACACTTTACAAGTTATAAATCTACACTTAACCTACAATTCTTATAACTTCAAGTAATACAAGATTTTCAATACAAAATATCTAAGATTTAACTACCCCCCCCCTATTTTTTAGGATACAACATAGTCCCAAGGGGACATGAAGCGCTTATTTGAACTTAACTAGTACCTTGTACAAACCTAGACTCATTATAACTTATGTACATGACTAGTAAATATGACCAAATGTTCTCCTTAACTCCAACCCCATGTTTTACTTGTTCTTGACTTTCCTAATAGTAACTTGGACTAGCTCTTAGTATATATACATGCATAACTAGAAGAGATATCACACTTCTCATTTCCTTACATCAAAAACTTCACTCATCTCTTGTTTCTTCTCTCCCTAGGCCATGACTAAAAACAAACCCTCATAAATATCCCATACAGTTTTATTTACAAGTAATTCAAAGTAGATCCTAACATAAATCTAAGGTATCTAAGGTGTATTAAAGGTTGGTTTAGCATTTAAAGGATTAATCATAAGAAAAGTTTCAAGTTAGGGTTTAAGTGGTAATGTTAGGGTTTTTTATAGTTTGATTGCTCTGGGTTTTGATTCTATACTAGGGTTTAGATTCTTGTTTCTCTTCATATACTTATCCTAAGGTATCTAATAACCTTACACTCTTTACATTTGTGATTCTATGTGTATATGATGTTTATATAGTAAATTACCATCTAGGAAACATATTAACATGTAAAATGGATTTTTACTCTTTATCATGGTTTGATATACTTTGTCATATGTTATGGTGATGTTAAGAACATGTTGTAATGGAAGTATAAACATTATACAAGTATGGTTTAATTTATAAAAAGTATATATAAACTAGTTGCTTAAAAGTTTACTTATTAAGTTTATAAGTAAAAGTGATGTAAGGACTTGTTATCATGGATATTACTTGGACAAATGATGCACTAAAGAACCTAAAATATATGAGATAGGTTATTAAGTGTTTGTAGAGGATTGTAACAAAATTTACTTAAACTAATATTTATAAAATAAGTTTTTATAAACATTTTAACTAAATGATCAAAAGATACTACTTTAAATTCGAAAACAAAGTATTTCTTCTATATTTTATTGAAATACTACGTATCATGACGATCGTAGGCATATAGAGAACTCGAAAATCCGAGCTGTAAAGAAGAAGATACGTCATTTGCATGTTTACAATAATAAAAGCTTTTATAAAAATAATTTTATAAAAACTTATTATATTCCACATCTGCTAAAAATATATGATTATTTTTCACAGAAAGTATGTATTTTTAGGATTCCAAAACATTAAGAGTCATAATTATTTGATCAATAACAAAGGAATTATGGATTTTTCATGATTACGATAATAAATACTTTTATAAAAATAAAGTACTGTTCATCTCAGCAACTTTTTGGAAAATATTTTAGTTAGATAGAACTTTTAATTACGAATACATGCTCGAAAGAATCGCTAAAATCAGAGTTAAAATGAATAAGATACGACTTTTACGAGAATTACGATAATTAAATTTATAAAAAATAATTTTATTAATGTGCTAGAAATCTCTCCTTCATTATGAACAGTAAAATCATGTTCATGAGGTTAAAAATATAAAAAATTGTAAATATTTTGATATATCTTTATAATACGAAAGCATGGACATAAAGAACGTACAAAACTGACATAAAACGAGAAAGTTACGACATTTTTACTAAGGTAATATTTATAAACATTCTAACTTTATAAATATTATTTCTCAATTACAATTAGATGGTGATGTAGCTATATAGAGTTATATACGGTATTAGTTATTCAAAGTACTTAGTACACATACGACCTATAATTAATTAGGTTGCACTCGGACACATACGTGACGTTTTTCACGCATCTGATATATTTTGTTGATTCATTTACTTAAGGTGAGTTTATAGCCCCACGTTTTACATTTATAATGATTTACAAGTTTTAGGGTGTGGTATGTGTTTAATTACACATACCTTTTACCTTTAAAAGCAAGCTAAAATAACTAAAAACGGACTTAAAATGCCAAAAATATGCTTGTTTTGCTAATTATGTTGTGCAGGAACGGATATCTAAGAAAATGACGAAAAATGAAGCCAAAACAACAAAACCGGAGACGGTATGGAAAAGCGTGGAAAAGACAAAGTCAGGACAAAGCCCTAGTCTGAAAAAGTCAATCAAAGTCAACCCCGACAAATCCAAAGTCAAACCCGAAGCCATAAGTGAAGAAAAATAAGTTTAGGGGCCAAAATTGCCAAGTCCCTAACTTATTTAATGAAGGAAATAAAGAAGATACTTATGAGGGACTAAAACTGCCAACTCACCAAAGAAATACCACATGGGCCATTTCTGCCAACCCTCAAAAGTCATACACCAAAAGGACTTAATTTGCAAGATCACTTATAACATTTGGGGGGTGTTTCTGCCAAATTTCCAAACATTCATAAACATAAGGACAAAATTTGCAAAAGGAATATAACCCTAGAGGGGCTATTTGTGACATAAAAAAAAAATTATCCACCCTCCACCCCCCACCCCCAAACCTAACCCCCCCGTTTTGAAACACTGTTTATCTTCTACAAACCTTTCCCGCCAAAGTCCCAACCTCACATCCTGTCACTTTCAGACCTCGTTGACCTCCCCATGTCCATCCAAAACCTTCACTCTCATAAACCCCACCCCTCATATGATTGTGCCAAGTAGCAATCCAAAACCCTCATTTTGATCAATGGTGGAAACTCTTTGAGTGTGAATGTGGGCATGTACTCAAGACCAAGGGTCCATGATTTGTTTTTGTTTATACACTCACAACAGCACAAAGAGCTGTTTCGTTCTCTACAAAGAAGCACACAAAGTCAAGACAAAAGGAGAGACAAAAAATAAAGCCGCCAACGACCTTGCTCAAGTCTATAAAAATCCTTGTAAGCCATTGTGGCAAAGTATGCAGTGTAATTTGTTAGAGTTCAGTTTTAGTTTTCTAAGTTTTAACCTAGCTTTTATGCACTTGTAATTTTTTTTAATGAAAATTGAGATTTAAGTTTCAAATTGTGTTTTAAGTTCTTGTTTCTTTTAAGTTCACTTTTAAGCTCAATACTAGCCACTTTATAATCTGTTTTAAACTTTGATACAAAAATTTAAGAAAAATTCAAAAGAAAAAAAAGTTACTGTTTGATAAGCTAATGGATGAATGAGCAAACATGGAAGGCTCATTGGGTGCTTAGTATAGCTTATTTATAAGCTTGGGTAGGATTAGAGCTTATTTAGGTTGGATATACTCCGGTTTTGAGCAAGGGATAGTCAAGTACACTTATTTTATAATTTATTGCTTAAAGATACTGTAGCATAGCTCTTATTTTCAGCCTTATTTATGTCTTTTTGTGTGATTATTAGCTTTTTTTGCCTTTTATTTTTAGTGCTTAACCATGCTTGTTTAACACTTGTCTTTAAAAATTTGTGCTTAAACTAGTCTTTATAGTTTTAAAGTCCGTTTTTAAAAATATAAAGGGGAGTTTGGGTTAAGCCCAAAATGGGTCAAAATGGCATGGTAATGGGTTGGGGCCATTTGGCCAACTTTGGTTAAGCATTACTAAGCTTATGAGAAGCTATTTTTCCAAAAAGATTAAGCTTAAAGAGAGTTTTTAGGTTTACTTTTTGTTCTTTTAAAACTGTTGGAAAATTCACTAGGTTCAAATAGCTTATTGGGTTAAGCTTTAGAAAACCTGAAGTTATGTCTTAAAGTAGTGTCATTTTGTGTGTTAATCAACTAATTTAGTGTTTAGATTTTACTTGCATTTTTTTTTTAAACTGTCAACTTAACTTTGAGTTTTTCAAAAAGTCAAAATGTGTCCCAATTTCATTCTAAAAAATCATAAGGTAAATCAGTGTTTTAGCCTCTAAAAATTTGTGCACAAGTTCATTTCAAGGTACTTTTCATCTGTTTTAACTAAGTTTTTATTTTTGAGCTTATTGGAGAGCTTATTTTTAAGCTTACTTTTAAAGGGGGGTCCTTTGTTGAAACTGCCCTGGTGCTAGGCACCCTTTTTAAGCTCTATTTCTAGCTTATTTAGCTTAAGCCTAATAGGTTCTTTTTTGCATTTTAGGTAGCCAGCAGCTCAATCTCTAAGGACCAACAGCTTTTTAGCATTAGTTAGCTTTTTAGGTTGCTTATTTTTAAGCTAGAAAACCCCTCATGTACTGCCTTGTTAACTTAAGTTTAGGCCTTAGCTTACTTCTGCCTTTTTAGCAATTTTCTAGCTTATTTAGTTGATAAGCTGTGTTCCTTAGTACTTATTTGCCTAGCCCTTAAGCCTCTTTTTTTAGCTTATAAGTCTTTTGTTAGCTTATTAGTTTAAAACAGCCATAGCAAAACCAAAACAGCCTTAAGCCATTTTGCCATTTCAAGCTTTTTAGCCTTTTAGCTTATTTAGTTGAGTAGGCTGTTCCCTCTAGGCTTATTAGTCATGCCTTTGTCCTCTTTTAAGCTTATTACCAATCTTTGTAGCTTAATTTAGCTTAAACAGCCCAAAAAGAAAAAAGCCACATTTTTGCCTTAGCTCAATTTAAGTAAACTGTCTGTTTTCAATAAGCTTTTTCAGCTTATTTATAAGCATTCACAAAAATTTATAGTTATGAAAAATGATAAGCTCAAGGTGCTTATTTAGTTTGTATAATAAGTTTTCCTAAAAAATAAAAAAAGGGGATAAGAGGAAACCCGGGTGAGCAAGACTCGAACCCGGGTCTCAACCCTCTTTCATACCAACACTCTTACCGTTGTGCCCTTGGGTCTTTTCTGTTAGACCCTTGGGCACTTTGGTATATAAGGGCGTTTTGGCCCATTTAGCTATAAGCTCTTTTAAGCTTATTATGAGCTTATTTTATAAGGCTTAATTCGGGTTCTTATTTTTCTTAGGTAGGTTTTGGGTAAAGTTATTTTAGTAATTTTACTCAGATTTTTTAAAATAAGTTTTGTATTTTTTATACTTTTAATTTCTTTAAAAAGTTTTAAAAAATTCATAAAAAAATACAAAAAATTTAACAAAAAAATATTTTTTCTTTTTTTAGCGACATATTTTCTTTAGTCATATTTTACGTACGGAAGGAATAAAGAGAAAAACATTTCGTAGGGTTTAATTTTGCTAACTTTGATTTTAAAGAACGGGTCTCGGGGTCGGTCTCTTGTCTTGACTCGTTTTGGGGTCAAACGACTGTCCGTTTTCAGTCTAGTTTTTTAAACTTCGTTATTGTCATTTAGAAATCTATTTTAGCTCTTTAAATTAGTTTTAGGGTTTAATTGCAAAATTTAGGTTATTGACCCTCGTTTTGTCGTGCCTGTTTTAGGATTTAAGTTATTTAGCTTTCATTTTTAGGTTTTTCTCAATCGTTTTTTCTTGTTATTGATTAATTTAGATTTTTACATCCTCAAAAATATTATATCATTCAAAATCATTTTCCGACTGTCATCGTTCTCATGTACTACCTCGCTGGGGCACTTAAACGAGCCGGGGGGGGATATTCTATACTACTTCTCGGTTTCATTGATTGTTTTTAGATTATACTTATTATATATATTTTATTATATATTATATATAAGAGGTGTTAGTTTGACAACCAATCAATTTTTGGCACCGCTGCCGGGGAGGCTGTGAAACCGATTATCGTTAGGTTTGACCATTTGTGTTTGAATCTGTGAATATTATCATACAAAAAAAAACCCTAAAAGTACAAAAATATTTTCATTTTCTTTTTAGTATAATTATCATTTAAAGAAAAACTAAAAAAAAAAACCAAAAATATAAAAACATTATCCATAAAAAGAAATAAAATTCACAAATTGGTAAAAATACCATAATATATTTCTCATTGAGGTATTAGCATAATAACTTCCTGGTTGAAAACTTTGTGGTTCCCAACTCGAACCAAAGATTTAAAAACTTGCCTTTTGTGTTCACTTGCGAGGGGTACGGTTTTCACCTTTTAAAGATAAACAAACTCTAAGAGGGGTATATGGCCGGGTTGTGCGAGGAACTACGACCCTAAAGGAAAACAAGGTTTTTAATAGCTTCAAGCTTTCCTATTTCCTCGCTCCTTTGTGCGTTTTTTCTTTTGAAGTAGTTACGAGAAGCTTTGTCGTTATTAGGTTTGATGTCTTTTTCGTTGTCCGTTATTAAAATAAATTTGATGAATTTACTTTGTAATAAACCAAAAAGAACAAAAAAAATTAGGGTAAATTCTTCTTTTTTAGTGTATGACATCGTTCCCAATCCTCGTAATCTTCATCATCAAAAACCAGGCCCCACCACCCTGTTGTTTGAACATTATTAATCTCGTAATTGAACCATTGAAAAATCAGCTCCTCACCTAGCTTTGTGGATGATTCCCAGCAGGACTATGGCTCAATTGCTTGAAGCAACCCACCGCGGGTTACGAGCTGAGGATGCCATCGTTGTGCCCGAAATCACCCTGCGGACAACTTTAAGCTTAAGACTACGATCTGCTTAACTCGTTCAAAACAAGCAATTCTTTGACATGACAAAGAAGCTCCCTCATGCTCACATCCGAGATTTCAAAAGATCACTTCTACGATGGAATGTTTCCTAAACTCACGAGCTACGTCGGTACAGCTTATGCTTTTCCATTTTCCTCGAAGGGGCAGCCCGGATTTGGCTTGACAAAGAAACCCCCTCAACGATTCACAAATCATGGGATGATTTGTTTCAAAAATTGATCAACAAATTTTTCCCCTCCGTCTAAAACAACAAATCTTCGAAATGAAATCACAGATTTCAACAAAGATTTGATTGAGACGTTTTTGAAGCTGGGGACCGATTAACGTCTTTTCGGCATGTCCACATCATGGATTTTCAGACTTGCATCAATCGACACATATTTTATAATGCCTGAACTACTAATGATCATGGATCGTTTTAAAACCCGCGCGGCTCAGGTGGCAAACTTTTTGGATTAAAATGCCTCTTGATTGGTAAGAATCATTGAAGCAAATCAAAAGTTTGTTAATTCAGTAACAAAACCGGTTGTTGCCAAGTGAGTACGAGCACTTACCCCAGAATTTCTTCCGATGTGCTGAGCTGAAAGATTTGGGAAGCTTTACTTCTTGATAGAAAAATCAATCTCCCGCTCCTACTCCCGTATAAAAGCGGTTGTGGAAAGTTGTGTTACTTTGCGGTGGTGCTCATTCTACCAAACTTGTCCAGCTACACTGGCAATTATTGTTTATCGAGATAATATTCAAGAATATGTCTCCTCAAGCAGACGCAGATAACTACAACCAAGGAAACATCGGTTAGCGAGCCCCGATTCAAATCAAATTTGAACTCCAGATTTTCTACCTGCTCAAATCAATCAGAATTGTGCAAATCAAGGAAACATATCTTTGAATCGTTACAACCAAAATGGCGGGAATTTCAAATCACGCTCCATGCTTACAACCCCGGTTCATCAAGGTCAAATCTATCGACTCAGGTTGTTCACCTCCTGCTTATCAAGTCCAACCTATCAAGCTCCACGCTTACTTAGATTCCAGGGTATCAAAGAAGATTTTCCAAAGCTACGTAAAGGCTAATGATGCTGTGATGAGGAACATGCAAACTCAAGGTCAAAACATGCAAAATCAATTGACCAATCTCACGGACATGCTTTCCAAATTTGTCACTTCCAATACCGCCTCTACTTCGGGAACTCTCCCTAGTAACACTGTTACTAACCCGAAGGAGGACTTGAAAGGTATTACCACTCGAAGTGGTGTAGCTTACAAGGGACCACGTTTCATTCTACTTCCTCTCCTAAGTAATAGAAAACGTGAAACCTTGTGAGGTCACAAAGGACACGGATACCTCACTAACTAATAATAACGGGTAGCACCGAAGACGTCCAACCTTCCGGTTTGTGTCCCTTTGTTCCCATTCATGAAGCAATCTCTGAACGTAATTGATCCAGTTAGTGCTTTCAAGGGCCTAAAAAAAGTATCAATTCCATTTCTTCAGAAGAAAGATGAAAAGACGTCGTAAAAAGTAAGACACAATTGAGAAATTCTACGGAATCTTTAGGAGATTTGAGTTTCGAATTTAGCTTAGGATGCCTGAATGTTATGCCAAAAATTCGCCTCGACTCTAAAAACCTTAATCGGAAACAAAGAAAAGTTGAGTGAAATGGCTAGAACCCCATTGAATGAGAATTGCTCAGCGGTCATCCTAAACAAGTTACCGAAAAAACTTGGAGACTCTTGGCGTTTTTTTATTCCATGTGAATTCTCGGGATTAATAATGCAACGCCTTGGCAGATCTTGTTGTGCAGCATTATTCTTATGCCATATTCCGAATGGAAAATCTCTTCTTCCGAACTAACCCCGACTTGCCATAACGCTAGGCTAAGCGGATTTCTACCGATCAATCTCTGAACCGATCGGTATCGCTTAAGACGTCTATGTAACGGTGGGAAAGTTCTAACTTCCTACAGATTTTGTGGTCGTTGATTTTAAGCCAGACCCCCGAGTACCTTTAATTCTCGGGAGGAGTTTCTTAAAGACCAGTCGTGCATAATCGAAGATTACGAGGGTAGAAACTACCCTTTGTGTTGGCAAGAGGCCATTACATTTAATTCTGGACAAACTTCGTGTAAATACACGGCAAATTACAATCATATGACGGCCAAAACGAATTGACGTCATTGATATGGATCTTGTGAAGAATACTTCAAGAAGTTCTTGGTTTTTCAAATGTTGATCACGAGTTGGCAATCCATCCTTAATATGATCCAATCATTTCTTACCACCTATCCCTAATGTAACTCCATTTAGGGACAGTGTTTTCTTCCTTTTCGAAGCAGTGGACTCTTTTTCTTGCTATAGAGGTATGCATCCAACTTCACGAAAAAAGTTGATCCAACATATTATGACCTCTGATAGGACATTCTTTCTCTCTGAAGCAATTCTTAATAGTGATTCCTCTCACCACCACCTCCCAATCAAGGAAATTATTTTCCGAAAACTCAAAAAGATCTTAAAATTTGTGAAGCAAACAATGAAAATTCTTTAGTTAATGAGGCCCTTGTTGAAACTCAGGACTTGCCACTCATTAAGAATATGCATTTTTGGAGGGTTCACTGACAAGTTTGCCGTCATTATTGCAAAAAGATTTAAAGAATGAGGAACAAAGGCGCTCTACATCAAGGTTCTAAAGTCCTACAGCGAGCATCATTGGAACTTTCTGATATTCAAGGGTATCACCCCTGATTTTGTACCCACAAAATTCTTATGGAAGAGGACTACGAACCGACGGTTCAGGATCAAAGGCGGGTAAATCCAAAAATACATGACGTCATCAAGAAAGAAGTTGAAAACTTCTTGACGCCGGATTAATTTATCCGATCTCCGACAGTCCATGGGTAAGCCCGGTGCATTGTGTACCGAAGAAGGGTGGCATGACCGTCGTTAAAAATGATGAAAATGATCTTATACCGACTCGATTGGTCACAGGGTGGAGAGTGTGCATTGACTAAAGAAAGTTGAATGAGGCTACCCGAAAGGACCACTTTCCATTGCCCTTCATGGACCAAATGCTCGAAAGAATCGCGGGAAACCAATTCTATTGTTTCCTCGATGGCTTTTCGGGTTATTTCCAGATTCCCATAGACCCAAAGGACCAAGAAAAGACAACCTTTACTTGCCCATACGGAACGTTTGCCTACCGCCGCATGCCTTTTAGGCTATGCAATGCACCTGGCACGTTCCAACGATGTATGATGGCAATCTTCCACGACATGATCGAAAAAACAATGGAAGTATTTATGGATGACTTTTTAGTCTTCGGGGATTCTTTCTCTACATGCCTATCCCATTTGGACAAAATGTTAAAATGGTGTGAAGACACCAATTTGGTCCTAAACTGGGAGAAAAGCCATTTCATGGTAAAAGAAGGCATTGTTCTTGGACACAAAATCTCTAAGTCGGGAATTGAGGTCGACCGAGCTAAAGTTGACGTTATCGCCAAGCTCCCTCACCCGACTACTGTGAAAGGTGTCCGAAGTTTTCTTGGGCATGCCGGTTTTTACCGACGTTTCATACAAGACTTCTCAAAAATAGCCCGCCCAATGACTCACCTGCTTGAAAAAGAGACTCCATTTTTCTTCTCAAAAGAGTGTATCGAATCCTTTAATACACTTAAAAGAAAATTGACCGAGGCTCCAATTTTGATTGCTCCCGACTGGGACTTGCCCTTCGAACTCATGTGTGATGCAAGCGACTTTGCAATTGGGGCAGTCCTAGGGCAACGAAAAAACAAGCATTTCCAACCAATTCACTATGCCAGCAAAACTATGACTGAAGCTCAAGCACACTACACTACGACTAAAAAAGAATTGCTTGCCGTAGTGTACTCTTTTGAGAAATTTCGGTCATATCTCGTTCCTTCACTAAAAAGGATGCTAAGCCAAGACTGATGCGGTGGATCCTTTTGCTCCAAGAATTCAATGTTATCATCCGAGACAAAAAAGGAGCAGAGAATCTGGCCGCCGATCATCTTTCCAGACTTGAGAACCCTCATCAAGATAAACTCGAGAACAAGGAAATCACAGAAACATTCCCTCTTGAAACTCCTGGATCGGTTGCTCTTCGTGTTGATAATACCCCATGGTTTGCAGATTTCACAAACTACCATGCGGGGAATTCCATTGTCAAGGGAATGTCATCCCAGCAAAAAAACAAGTTTTTCAAAGATGCCAAACACTACTTCTAGGATGACCCCTTCTTGTTCAAAATCTGTGCGGATCAAGTGATCCGGCGGTGTGTGCACGACAAAGTGATACTGCGGTGTGTGCAACCGGCAAAGAAGCTCTCGACAATTCTCGAAGCTTGCCATAAAATGGACCCACCGGGGACTCAATGGTGCAAAACTCACCGCCAAAAAAAGGTCTTATGAAGCCAGGATTCTTTGGCCTTTCAATATACAAAGATCCCGCATCGAGTTGGTTTAAAAATTGCGACTCGTGCCAACGTCACGGAAAAATTTCACAAAGGGATGAGATGCCTCAAAATTCCATCCAAGTTTGTGAAATCTTGACGTTTGGGCATCGATTTCATGGGACCGTTTCGCCATCTTCTAGAGGCATACAAATACAAATACTTGTGGCTTGTCGACTAACCTGTTCAAAATGGTTGAAGCGAAAGGCGCTCCCCACAACGACTGCTCGAGGTAGTTTGAGCAAATTTCTTAAATCTCTCTTTGCCAGATTTGGTGCCCCGTGCCATCATCAGTGATCGTGGAACACATTTTTGCAATGACCAGTTTGCAAAGGTCATGCTTAAATACGGAGTCACTCATCGTCTCTCCACCGCGTATCACCCACAGACAAGTGGGCAGGTTGAGGTATCGAATCGTGGTTTAAAAAGAATTCTTGAAAGGACAGAGGGCAAAAATCTGCCCTCTTGGTCAGACACACTGATGAACGCTCTCTGGGCCTTCCGTACAGCGGAACAAAACCCCATCGGGTGCACTCCAGAATTCCGTACAAGCTTGTAATATGGAAAGGCATGTAATCGCCGATTGAGTTAGAGCACAAAGCTTACTGGGCCCTAAACATGCAAACTTTGATATCAAAAACCGCGGGTAATCACACAAAGTACACTCAATAAATTAAGTAACTGCGTGATCAAGCCTATGAAAATTCTTTGTCTACAAAGAGAAAACGAATGAGGAATTCATGACGCAAAGATCAAAAACCGCGTTTTCAACGTCGGTGATCAAGTCCTCCTCTTTAACTCAAGATTGAAAATTTTCTCCGGCAAGTTGAAGTCCCGTTGGTCAGGACCATTTACCATTGTTCAAGTTTTCCCGTATGGCACCGTTGAGTTATCCCAAAACTCCGGGCCAAACTTCAAAGTAAATGGTCATCGTCTCAAGCACTACTTTGGAGGTGATATCCCTGCTATGGATATCTCGGACCTCCAAACCTTCCCTAAGGACAACTAAATTCAGGGAATTGGGTCAAGCTTAGTGACCCTAAACAAGCGCTTCGTGGGAGGCACCCCATGCTTATCCTAGTTTATCAGTAGTAGTAGTATGCTAGCTTAGTAATGAATAAGTGTTTAGTTGTTGTGAGGAGGCTTGCCTTTTCCTTTTCCATGTTTTATGTTTTTGCTATATTGTCCAGGATGTCCCAGATTTTTGAAGCCTCTCGTGCTCACGGTATTTGTCCTTCGATCACAAGCTTCAACAATCCTCATGCTTCATTTGGGAAATCCCGATTCCTAATCAATATTCGGACTAACATTTATCCATTAAGCATAAGTTATTAAACGGCTTAGGATTTACGTAGAAACCCTTCGTAAAACATTAAGGACAATGTTTCATTCTAGTATGGGGGGATCTCGATTTGATTGTGCCTGCAGAGGCCGTTTGTTTCTCACGTAATCCTCCTCGTTTTACCACCAAAATTTCAAAAAAATGAAAAAATTTAAAAATTTTCAAAAATAAAATAAGTGTTTTGTTACAATTTTGACTTTCCTGCTGGGTAGAATAAGAGTAAATTTTGACTCGATCGAGCGTGTTGAGCTCTAGCTTGTTCCTTAACTTTTAGACTAAGCGTTCGCGAATATTCGCGAAGAATGAAAAATGATAGTGTTAAGTATGAGTTGGATGCTAAACAAGGATTATTTGGAAATCTTAAGAGCTCATGTGTGTAATTTGTCGCTTTTTCTCCCATAAGATTCTAACCTGATTAATATACGTGCTACTTTTGGAAATTAAACTTAAATCAATAATTTTTATGTAGTATATAGCAAAAACTTTAGACTTAGTTCAAATTTATACTTGAATTTTTCAAAAAGACGTTTTCCCAATGTGTAAAAAAAAATGATGAAAAATGCAAAAATATAATAAATATAAACTGTGGGTTGATAAAAGTTTGCTGTATCTTGCCGGCTCACAACCGATGTTACAGCCTTCTAAAGAAAGCCCATAGTAAGAATAATAATCCGAGACTGATAAAAGTTTGCTGCATCTTGTCGGCTCACAACCGATGTTGCAGCCTTCTAAAAGGCCGAGGGTCACAAATTGCATAAGTATTGAAATTAAGTGTGAATAAATGAATAAAAAAGTCTCTCTTTGTTAAATTCAAATATGCTTTTGAACTTTGGCTATTCTATTTTTAAAGCTATGTGCATACGGAAAACCTGAGAATTTTTGAAACCTAAGGTCCGTGAGTCCCGATACTAGTCTCTGTGGGGTGTCAAAAGCCTGGTCACTTAACTGCAAGGTTAGGATGTGCTGGGATGATCTCGCCTTCAAACTCATTATTCTCAGGTGAGAACTGAAACAAAGATGGGTTGCAAAACATTGAATCTATCTCATGGTTTGAAATTCAAAATAGCACTCACACCTAAGATAAAAAATGGTCGGAGTGAAAAGTTTACAAATTGCAAATATGAGTAGTGTTAGCATCTTAACTCATAATTAATGGTGATTTCGTTTTAAGCTTGGTTTGGAATAAGTGAAAAGTCGGGAACGATGAATTTATCCTTTTTGGGGCATTCTCGGATCGAAATGCATCTTGTTCTATGATCCCTTAAAGTTATTAAATAACGAAAGTCAAACGTTCTAGTTAGTTGATTAATATGAAAAATGAAAAATACAAAAAGATGTGGATTTTCAAAACGTATATATAAATAAGCTTATTTTTAGCTTATTTATGTCTTATTGCGCATTTACACTTGCTTTTTTCCTTTATGCTTAACCATGAAAAATGAAAAATACTAAAAGGTAAAAAGCAACAGCAAATAAGCACAATAAGACATAAATAAGCTGAAAATAAAAAATGGTAAAGACGAGGATTTTCAAAACGTATGAGTCTTTAACTCTCTTGATGAACACTTAGCTACTTTTCGAGGTTATTAGTCGAGGGTGATTGAGATTCTTAGTTTTTTAAATGCTTACTTCATAGCATTGCGTTGAGTACACAAACAATACCTTAGTATGGGGGATTTTGGTAATGTTTTAATTACACACACCTTTATAAAACCTTAAAAACAAGTTAAAAATAACCAAAAAACGAACTAAAATGCCAAAATGATATGTTTGTTTTGCTAATTGTGTTGTGCAGGAACGGATATCTAAGAAAAGGACGAAAAACAAAGCCAAAACGACAAAACCGGACACGGAATGGAAAAGCGTAGAAAAGACAAAGTCAAGACAAAGCCCAAGTGTGAAAAAGTCAACCAAAGTCAACCCCGACAGATCCAAAGGCAAAAAGTGAAGAAAAATAAGCTTAGGGGCCAAAATTGCCAAGTCCCTAACTTATTTAATGAAGGAAATGAAGACAATGCTTGTGAGGGACTCAATCTGCCATTTCACCAAAGAGATACCACAAGGGTTATTTCTGCCAACCCTCCAAAGATGTAACTCACAAGGACCATGAATGACATAACCTTTATAACATTCGGGGGGTTTTCTTTTCTTCTGCCAATTTCCAAGCTATCATTAAACACAAGGACGAATTTGAAAGATATATATATACTTTTGGGACTAAAATTGCCGAAGGTCCCGCAAAGTTTAGAACCTGTTTTAAACCACCTGAACATCTCTCCCACAAGTTTGCCCTCCAAACCTATAACCCCCCCTCTCCTGTCACTTTCCCCACAACCTTGATTCCTGTCCCCATACAACAAGAAATCTCACCCTTATAAACCCCACCCCCGCCCCAACCTCCCCACAATTACCCACATGGTCAATGAACAGCCTGGCAATCTATGTGACTTTATTTGGCCAACAACAAATCGATGGCTGTAATGATTTGAGTAGGCACAAGCTAAATGAAGGGCCCAGGATGCTTTGAGTTTCCACTCTCACAAACAAACACATATGCTGTTTTTGTCTCTACAAAGAAGCACACAAGATGAGACGACAAAAACCAAACCCTAGCTTATTTGGCTATAAAAGCTTTTGTAAGCCATTGTGGCAGAGGAGATAGTTTTTTAGTGAGTTTAGTTCAGTTAAAAATTTAAGGTTTAACATTTTATGTACTTATATTTTTTTAAGGTTAATGAAAAATTTCAGCTTATATTTTTATGTGTTCCAAGTTTTCCATTTTTTTTTACTTAAGCTCATATAATACATCCATATAACAATTTTTACTAAGCCTGTTTTAAACTATATACAAGAAAGACCAAAAAAGAAAAAAAGAAAAAAAGTTACTGTTGGATTAAGCTAAGTGAGATGAATGGGCAGGAATGGATGGCTCATTGGGTGCTTAGTATAGCTTATTATATAAGCAAAGAGTAGGATTTAGCTTATTTTAGGATCATACACTCTTGATTTTGAGCAAGGATCAAAGTAAACTCGTTTTAAATTTTGCTTAAAAATTACTAGTAGCAAGCTAATTTCAAGCTTATTTATGACTTATTGTGCTTATTTGCTGTTGCTTTTTACCTTTTAGTGCTTAACCATGCTTGTTTAATATTTGTTTTTAAAATTTAGTGCTTAATTTAGTCTTTACAAGTGTTAAAACCCGTTTTTCAAATTATAAAGGGGTGTTTGGTACAAGCCCAAAATGGGTCAAAATAGCAATGTCATAGGTTGGGACCATTTAGCCAACTTTGGCCAACTTTAGTGAGTCTTTTGAGTCTGTTTTCCAAATTTTTTTAAGTTTAAAAAAGTGTTTTTAAGTTTTCACATTAATTTCTTAAGTCTGCTAGTTTTATAGAGGGGTCAAAAAGTTTATTTGCTTAAGGTTTAGAAAACTTGAGTTTTAGTTTCAAAGTGTGTCATTTGTGAGTGTCTAAACAAGTTCTTAAAAGTGTTTTGAGTCATTTGTCAAAACTGCCAAATTTTTGTGTCATCTCCTAGTACAAGAAAAAGCCCTTTTTCACAAACAAAAACCAGCAGGTTTAACTTGTTTTTAGGAAATGGAATTTTGAATATAAGCTCTTTACAAGCCCCTTTTAATCTGTTTACCAGCTATTTTTCATTTTAAGCTTATTTGACAGCTTATTTCAAGCTGTCAAGTTAAGCCCCCATTTTTTTGTTCATTTCCCCTGGTGCTAGACACCCTTTTTCAAGCCCACTTTTCTAGCTTATTTGGCCTTAAGCCCTTAGTTCTTTTTAGCTTTTTAGACTGCCCTTAGGTCCATTGATAAGCCCTAGTAGCCTTAAGCCTTATCTCCCCCCTAGAGTGCTTAATCTTAAGCACAAAAGTGGCCATTTGATTTTTTTAAGCATAGTATAGGAGACAGCTTATTCTTGTTCCAGCTTATTTAGTACATTTTAATTGCTAACTTTGAGAGTTCATGACTTTGCTTATTAGGATTATTGGTGGCCTGTGTTTGCTTATTACTTACTTTCTTTGCTTATTATGTGCTAAAAGTCCATATCAAAAAGCCACATTAAGTCTTTAAGCTTAGTTAAGCTTCCTGTCTATTTTAGCCTTTTCCAGCTTATTTAGTTGTTAGAATTTAGTTCATAAGTGCTTATTTAGGTAGTGTTAGATAATTCCTTTAAGCTTATTTGTTAAAATGTTAGCTTAATAGTCCAAAAAGTCACCAAGAACAAGCCACTTGAGCCTTTAAGCTTAATACAAGCAAACTGCCATCAAAAAGCTCTTTTTCCAGCTTATTTTTAGCTTTTCTCAAAAAGCTGTAGTTATGAAAAATGATAAGCTCAAGGTGCTTATCAAGTTTGTGTAAAAAGTTTTGAAAAAAAAAGAGGAGATAAGGGGAAACCCGGGTGAGCAAAGACCCAACCCGGGTCTCACCCTCAATACACCTCTTTTATAACCAACACTCTTACCGCTGTGCCCTTGGGTCTTTTCTGTTAGACCATTGGGCACTTGGGTATTTAAGGGGGTTTTGTCCCTTAGGCTTATAAGCTCGTTTGAGCTTATTTTCGGCTTATTCATAAGCTGAATTTTGGGTTTCTTATTTTTCTTAGGATAGTCGTAGGATAAAGTAATTTTAGTAATTTTTTCAGAATTTTTAAAAATAGTTTAGTATTTTTTTATAATTTAAATTACGTTAAAAGTTTTAAAAATTCATAAAAAATACAAAATTATCAAAAAAATATTTTTCTTTTAGAAAATTTTTTCTTTAGTCATATTTTACGTAGAAAAATAAAATACTGTTTTCTTAGGGTTAATTTTGAAAACTTTTGATTTTTAAAGAACGGGTCTCGGAGTACGGATCCTTGACTTGACTCGTTTATTTGGGTCAAAAACCTCCGTTTTCAGTCTAGTCTTTTTCATTCTTCACTATTAGTCCCCTAGAGTAGTTTAGAAGTAAAAATTTTCTTTGTAGGGCTAATTTTTAAGATTTTAGGTTTTTGACCCCTTGTTTTCGTGATTCCTCTCTCGTTATTTCCAAAGCTATAATTCATAATTTTTTAGGTTTTTCACTCAAAATCGTTTTTGTTTTGGTTAGTGTTAATTTAGCTTTTCCTACTCTCCCAAATCATTAATCTCATTCAAACTCCAATTTTCCGACTGTATTGATTCTCCAACACAGCCTCGTTGGGGATAAACGACCCGGGGATATTCTATACGACTCCTCGGTTTCATTGATTGTTTTTAGATTATACTTATTATATATATTTTAATATATATATATTATATATATAGTTTAAAAATCTCAATCAATTTTTGACGCCGCTGCCGGGGAGGCTGTGAAACCGATTCAAGGGGAGCTAATTTATATTGGTAAAAAGTTGTCTTCATAATGAATCAGTGTTTTCAGTAATCACAAAAAGATTTTCAAAGACAATTCAACCACTCAAACAATGACAACAACTTTTTAAATGGAAAACGGGTCATTATTTGAGGGGGAGAAATCGTCATCAAATAATCTTTTAAAACGGTCTTTCAAAATAAGTCACGGAATTAACGGATAAAGTTTTTAATAATGACGGATCATAATTCAAGGGGAGCTAATTTATATTAACTACAAGAGCTTTAGATGTCATTTGTTTAAATCTTTATGGACTTATTTGTAATTTGAGACTTAGTGAATTCAGGCCTTAAACTCCATTCGATCAATATTGCCAACACCTCATAGTTTGTAAAAGACTTAGGAATGCTTGGAAATACTTTCATAGTTTTAAAAGCCTTGAAATTGATTCTCACGGACTAGATTTAAGCTTATTAATTCTTCAAACACGATCTCGAATATGTATGTGAATAAGGTTTTGCTAATTCTGACGTGTCGAAACTAGCAAGGGGAAGGAGTAGATGTATATTTGATAGTGTCTTTGGCCTTCTTTTGAGGTTAGCTTCTTTTGTCTTTTGAGGTTAGCTTATTTTGATTTTAGGCCGTTTTGAATCTTTCAGGTGCACTATTTCAATCACATAGTGGAAGAGACATCTCGTCATTAGTCAGTATGCATCATTTGAGTCCCCAGGGGGAAGTGTTGAGAGTATAATTATTTAAAACGTGAGAAAAGTTCTTTGTAACACCCTTATTTTTACATATAGCAGCGGAAGCTAATCTGGGGTATTACTTCAAGGGTACAACAGATCCATATCATAGAAACGATTCAAAAGAGGATCGTTTTTTGAAAGTAAATTTATCATGTCATTTATATTCATCAGAATTTGTACAAAGAGAGGTTACCAGAATCTAAAAATACAACATGAATGATAGACGGTTTTTTTATCCGATCTCGTTTCCTCGTCATCCTGCCATTAGTTACCTTGAGATAAAACATGCTAAAAAGTCAACATAAAAGGTTGAGTAAAATCCTAGGTTATATAAGTAATATAATCTGAATGCCAAATGCGATATTCGTGTTATGTTGATATAAACCGCTGTATTGAAAACATAAATTATTATTTCCATTAGCTCATGAATCCGATGCCTAGGTTAAATGATAATATTGCCCTGCGGGCACCTTGCCAAAATCAACCCGCGTGATTTCTAATGAATGTCAATTGGTATTATCGTTACTATTACTGGATACCCAACGGGGAATTCCAAACCCAAATAGAATATATTCACGAACATTGCACGCTTTACTCACGGAGAGTAATTAACGGTTCATGATTATGGGGACTTAAAGGCAAAGCAGTTACTTAGGCAATAGTAAATTGAAATAGCATACATAAATAATTGCAACATTCATGATTAAGAAGGTATCCCCCTCACGGGTTTATAAAAACATTTTTGAAAATAACTTTGAAATGCGAGGCTATGAACTCACCTGATCAGTTATAGGGAAATTGATCGCTAATGTTTAGGGAATGAAAGTACGGCTTTCGAACACGGCAATCACAGAAACCTGGGTTAGCAATATGGAAAGTCTTAGTTTGATTGTATATATAACAAGTTTTGATAAAAAATTATCATAACACCGTTCGGAGCCATCAAAGTTTTTAGAAGTCAGTAAACGTTTGTGGAGCTAGGGCACTTTAAATCGTAAACCCAACAACTCAGACAGAACGTAATACCAAGATGAAACTTCTTAATATGAAGCTCCCTAGTATTGTGGTATGATATGGATCCGGGACATGATTTTTGAAAGCACATCGATGATGAATGATATAAGGATTAGAACATAAGCAGTTTTAAGCATTTTATTCAATATCTGGAGATGTTAAGCACGAGGAGCGTTAATTAAAGTTATGTCTGGTAATGTTTTGAATATGATTTTACACTTTTTCAAAATGTTACATTTTAGACCCTGGGGTTTGGAAAATTGCAAGTAGACCCCTAGGGTTTGCATTTTTACGACTTTGGTCCTTCAACTTTTATTGATATACCAAGTAAACCTTGTACTTTAAAAAGTGACATAATAGACCCCTATAGTTATAACTTTGATAAAATGACACTTTTAGTCCTTTTAGTTATAAGTTTCTGAAATTTACGATATATACCCCTTGCATGGATTATAATTACAAAACATGTCCAAATTGCCATGCAAGCTTAATTTAACATTTCAATAGTCATTTATAAGTTATAATAAACTAAAATATGAAGATTTAACACAACATAAGTTTAATTTAACGATTCGTTAAGCTAAAAGGTAAAACGGGTCAAATTAGGGTTTCAAAATGAAAACGCACGGGTTTTAAGGTCAATTTCTCTTATAACTTATCAAAGTACTTATTTTAACATTATATAAGCTTATTAGGATAGATTATAACAATAGTTTACAATTTTAGCTCATAGTTTAAGTAAAAACATGAAATTAGGGTTTCGGGTGTACGGTTTTGGATCAAAAAGGCATAACACTTAGGTTTTTGAGTTCAAAGCTTTATATTATGATTTTAGCAAGAACATATGAACATTATGACGTTACATGAGCAGAATATAAGCTTAGAGAACCTGGTTTGAGCTTATAGCTTGGAAACGGGTCAAAATCGGGACTTTCGGCTTCGTACGGCTAGAGTAACGACTCTCGGGCTTCGTTTCTTGGTTTCTTTTGCTTCCTTTATGTACTTGAGACTTCTTAAGATCTATTAGAATTCATATTGAGCAAGGAGTTGCTACTATGAAGGGTTATAGAGGAGGAAGTGGGGGATGAAGAAGAATGAACACACTATGCCCCTATTTATACCCATTTGAAGGTATAATGAGTAAGCAAGCCTTAGGATCTGGTCTTAACACATAGAGGGTCTAGGGTATGATGTGTAGAAGCTAGGAAATCAATGGTGGAGGTCTATGAAGTAGCTTTGATGAGGTGTTTGTGGTTGGTGTATGCCGCGGCTGAAGAGGACAAAGGAGAGGCCATGTGCTTCTCAAATTTGACCAAGGATTGGTCTAAGTAGGTGCATAAGCTGCTTGAAGGTTTCTAGAAGAGTTCTTGGGTGGAAATTTGTACATGGTAGCAATTTAGAGGGGTTAAAATGGTCATAGAAGTAAACTGGGTCTATTTTGGGTTCGACAGGTTCTTCAAAGGTTTTAACAAGGTACATTGTGTTATAAATGATTAAGGAATGATGAAATAGGTTTTTAAGGTCTGGGATTAAAGTAATTAGCAAAGATTAGCAATTCATTTGGGTTAAAACGGATTAGAATTGAAGAAATTAGAGTACGGGTTCAACTAGGGCTCGTTTAGGGTTTTCTTGACTTTCTTGGCTTATATTTTGCATACTCTTGATTAAGAATGATGGAATATAAATCCTAGGGCTTATATAAAGTATTATCAATGAAGTTTGGTCGTTGGTTTAAGTTAAAATGGGTTGAAATTGAGAAAACGAGTCAAAGTTATAATTAGGGCATAATTAGGGTTTCTGGATTTGTTAAGGTTTTCTAGGCTTTGATTTCTTGTACATTGCCAGGTTAATGATAGATAATGATTTTTAAACTCATTTTATGAGTTTATAATGGCCCTTGGTTGGTTATTTAGGATTATTAGAGATGGTTTAAACGACAAATAAAGGGTTAAATGACCAATTAGGTACATTAAGTTTTTTCTAATGATATGTTTTATACATACATGTGAGTAGTAAATATGGATGAAGTAATGATGAGATAATGATTGAATAGGATTGATATGATTGTAAAATAAGCTTTTACAACTTATTTGAGGGTTGGTTTGGGTTTACAATGGATAAAAGCCAAGAAACAGGTCATGGTTTAGGAAAATACTAGTCGGTTTTAGGGTTTAGGGTTTTGAATTAGGGTTTTGAGTGTAAAAAGATGTATGAAAGCTTAGAATAGTATATTAGGGTTTTCATATTATAAAATGGTGTATAGTAGCTAGTCATAAGTGATAGTGAAGAGATTCAGAATGAAAATGGAGGTTAAAACAGCTATTTTATGGTGGATTGAGCTTATATGACTTATACATGAGCTTTTAAGGACTTGTACTAGTTATTTAAAGAGATTATATATTTCAAATGAGGATGTTTAATTACTTGTACATATGTTTTTAGTAGTTGTGCATTCACTTTAGGTGTTAGTCTGTTCATGAGGTTAGGGGTTTAGGGCAGTCCGGATTAATGGTTTAAAGCCCGTTTTGAATATGATGTTGTAATTGATACCTCATATGAGTAATGTACTTTGTAATAATGATATTGTGATATTGACTTGATATGTTATGATGTTTGCTTGACATATATGAAGATAGGATTGCCATATGTAGGTTGTCCGAGTCCGTTAACTTGAGTTATGCAGGTTATATTGCATATTGAGATATTGGCAAAGTAATGTAATGTAATAAAGTGAAAATTTTCCCTGAAAAAGGTGAGTTCATGTATAACTGATAGATTGTACATCATCTAACTTAATAGATGGATATTTACATTTATGAAAATTGTGGGTTGTTATATTCATCGTCATCTTTGGCATTACAATCTCCAAGTTCATATCAAGGTGTTGCTGCTGGATCTACTATCATTGAAGACAATCCTTTTGCTCCTTTTGACAACAATCCCTTAGTAAACGTGTTTGCTTCAGAACCTAGTTCTGAAGCATCATCATCTGGTGATGTCAGTTCAGCAGACTCAACTCATGTATCTTAACCACATCATCATCTTGGGAAATGGAGCAAGGATCACCCGCTTGATAATGTGATTGGCAATCCTTCTCGACTGGTATCCACCAGAAAACAACTTGCAATCGATGCCTTGTGGTGCTTTTATAACTCTATACTATCTAAAGTCGAACCAAAGAACTTCAAATTTGCTATAACTGAGGATTGCTGGTTTCAAGCCATGCAAGATAAGATTCACGAATTTGATCAACTTCAAGTATGGGAATTAGTACCATGACCCGACTGTGTCATGATTATTGCTCTCAAGTGAATTTGCAAAGTTAAGCTTGATGAGTATGGTGATGTTCTAAAAAACAAGGCTAGGTTGGTGGCCAATGGATATTGACAAGAGGAGTGTATTGAATTCGAGGAATCATTTGCACCGGCATTCCTTAATGGAAAATTGAAGGAGGAAGTCTATGTTTGTCAACCAGAGAGTTTTGTTGATCCAGATCATCCGACACATGTTTATCGTCTGAAGAAGGCTCTGTATGGTTTAAAGCAAGCTCCTCAGGCGTGGTATGACACTTTGTCCTGGTTTCTTCTGGACAACAAGTTTTCTAAAGGTGTAGTTGACCCAACATTATTCACTCAGAAAACAGGCAAACATATTCTTCTTGTTCAAATCTATGTAGATGATATCATGACCCTAAAGCATGTGACATATTTTCTAATGAGATGAGTTCAAAATTCCGAATGTCAATGATGGGACAAATGTCTTTTTTCCTAGGATTATAAGTTTCTCAAAGTCCCAAAGGCATTTTTATCAATCAATCAAAATTTGCTCTAGAAATATTAAAGAAATTTGGGATGGATTCGTGTGACCCTGTTGATACACCCGTAGATCGACTCAAACTGGATGAGGACCCCTTAGGGATTCCAGTTGACCAGACTTAATTTTGGAGTATGGTCAGGTCCCTAATGTATCTCACTGCCAGTAGACCCGACCTTGTATTCGATGTATGCATGTGTGCTAGGTATCAGGCATCGCCTACCAAAAAGCACCTTGGAGCACTTAAACGGGTCTTTCAGTATCTCAGGGGAACCATTAATTAGGGTCTTTGGTATCCGAAAGACACCTCTATAGTACTAACAGCCTATGCAGATGCGGACCATGCAGGTTGTCAAGATACACAAAGAAGTAGGCCAGGAAGTGCTCAGTTACTTAGAGATAAATTAGTTAGCTGGTCATCAAAGAAACAAATGAGCATTGGGATTTCAACCACAGAGGCTGAATATATTACCATGTCTGGATGCTGTGCTCAGATACTTTGGATGAGGTCACAACTGACAGACTACGGTTTTGCCTTCAATAAGATTCCCCTGTATTGTGATAACCACAATGCTATTGCTCTATGCTGCAACAATGTCCAGCACTCCAGGTCCAAGCACATTGACATCCGACACCATTTCATTAGAGAGCAGGTTGAAAAGGGCGTAGTTGAATTGTACTTCGTGACAATGGATTATCAGCTTGCGAACATATTCATCAAGGCATTACCGAGAGAGCGGTTCGACTTTCTACTCCTGCGTCTTGGTATGAAGAGTATGTCTCCGAAAACCCTTAAACATCTTCGGGAAGGAGAAGAGGAGTAAAGGATGGTCTTCATATATCCTATGTATATTTGTATATATTTAAACACAAAAACAAAACACAAAAATATAAAACCTATAAAAACCATAAAAATCAAAAAATAGAAAATACCAAAAAAAAATTTCAAGACATGTTTTCTATAAATCAATAACATTTACGGACCTAGAAATGTCATTCAATAATGACACGGGCCTTTAAATGAAGTTCGAGCGGAAGTTCAAACTGTTTTAAAACATGTCTTAATGGTTTGCAGTTATTTCTGACTGCAACTCACTTTTCAATTTGAGGAAAGCTTGTCGCCAAAAAGACAACCATTCCTAACAATGGGTAATTAGTTTTTCCCGGGCACGGATTACTTAATATCCGTGCATCCAAGGATTAATGTACATTTCAATGCATTATTTCTTAACCGGAAGAGAAGTCTTCCTTTTATAACCAAATAATTTTCTTCTTAATTGATTCTTCAAATATTATTTGTGTTAATCATGGTGGAAAGGTGTTGTTGGAAATTCATCAAATCAAGTTTTTCAAAATAAACTTTTCAACTCAAATAACGACTACAGCTCTTTAAATAGAAAATGAGTCATTGTTTGAGGGGGAGAGTGATTTCAAGTTTATTGCATTAGACGGGTTTCTAGATCACATCATACAATTAATGGAAAAGGTTTTGTAGTAATACGGGATTATAATTTGAGGGGGAGTTAATTATTTTTAACTCAAAGGACCAAAATTGTCGTTAGTTAAAGAGTTTAGGGACTTATGTGCTATATGCTAACTGTTTTCTAGCTCTATTAATCTACAAGGACTGAAGATGCCAATCTTCAAACTAGTTTACGCTAGAAAACCTTTAAACAAAAAAAAATTAAGAGTGTTAGAAACCTAAGGGATCAAAACTGCCAATCTCCAAACCTAAAATAAAAATAGGTAGCGGTTTGATAGTCTCGTCAAACTTTCAACTTTTGTCAAACACAAAAAACACACACTCTATTTCGCAAACCACTACATCGAATCGCCACCATCCTCTCCTCAATTTCTTGTGTTGTATTCACTAAGGTAAACATTACATCGTGTTCTATATCTGTTATAGATCGTTTTGCTAAAAGGAATTAACTTAAAACACATTCAAATAGCGTCAATCTCTAGATTCGACCTAGGTTTCAATCTAAACTCTGAATGTTGTGTGTAATTATGAATTGATTAGAGAGATAGGTGCGGATTTAGGTGGTGATTACTCGATCATGCTTGGATTAACTTTAATCAATTACATATGTGTGATTTGAATAATCTTGTATGCGTTTTTGACCAAAATGTGTATGTGTGTTTAAAGATGTGTTTTTGTTGCTAGGATTTAATCATTAGGTTGAGATAAAAAAAGGTTTGATGTTCATTGGAGATCCTCTTACAATACATTGCATGATTTGATGTTTTTTCGCATAAGGTTTGACTTTCACAAGTCAAACAGTGGCTCGAAGTTGTTGTTGTAAGTATGAATGTTTGTATTTGCTAGTACTAAGTTGTGCTTAGGGTAACAAAGAAAGCTTTCATGCTCCCGATAAATTTCACAAATGTTTAAGGCATAAAAGTTTGCTCAAAGCTCGAATTAGATGATATGTTAAGGCTTTGAATGATTAAAATGAGTTTCTTGTAAATTAGAAGGTCTTAGGTTACATTGGAGTACATTTGGAATGAAAAGGTTGCAAGAAAATTAAACGTATGCTGTGTGTTCTTCGTAGAGGTTTGCCAGTTAGGATTGCCTCTTGATAGCGGTTTGCACTAATAGTCTTGATAGCGGTTTGCTTTAAAATTCTTGATAGCTGTCTGCTTTTAGTTGCTTGATAGCGGTTTGCTTATTTATGCCTGATAGCGGTTTGATTATAAGTGAATATTTTATTTTAAGCAGGCAAACCGTTACGAGGTAGCGGTTTGATGAAGATTATTTTTATTATTAAAATAATCCAAACCGCTATTTTGAATTTTTCGTAATTGGTAGCGGGTTGATTAAATTGAATATAATATTCGTAGCTGTTTGGTCATAGCGGTTTGATTACAAATGAATATAATATTCGTAGCTGTTTGGTCATAGTGGTTTGATTAAAATAAATATTTAATCCGTAACTGTTTGATCGTGGCGGTTTAATCATTCTGCTACATAGCGATTTGATCATTTACCTTCACAGCGGTTTGATTAACTCTCCTCATAGCGGTTTGGTGTCTAGTGGGTAGCGATTTAGGCCAGAATCTCAATTTTTTTGGCCCATTAGTCCCAATACCCTCTCAAGGCCCAATCCAAAGGCACAATTACCTCATTAACACCCATCCAGGACTTGTTAACCTGTATGTGTTCATTGGATTTCTTTGACCAACGTCGTCTTAATCTCACAATAATCAATCGAAGCATGTCAATGTTCTCATCTAACACCAAGATATATGTCATGTCTGCCTGTCTTTGTTGATATCCTTGTGCAGACAAAATGGCTGATGAGAATGTTCCCGCTCCTGCTCCCACAAGATCTGATGATCAGATTCTTCCATTTGTTGCATGGGTACCCATTGGAAAGAGCAACTATGTCCTGGATCTTCAAAAGAAACAAAAGAATCCAATCTTTCAAATCTCCGTAAACATTCTATAAAACATAACTTCTTCAGGGCATTCACTGCTTCTGCCTCAATTCCAGCTATCTATATTCCACAATTTTGGAACACGCTTACTTATGAGGCAAAGACCGGAGCTTATAATTTTTAGTTGGATGAAACTTGATTCGTACTGGATGCTAATCTTCTGAGGGAGGCGTTAGAGATAAAACCTATTGATCAAGCTAACCAGTTCGTGTCCCTTCGTCAGGTGATGCAATTATGGACTTTGTAAATGAACTGGGGTATCCTGAGGTTATTCACTTTGTGTCAAGAATGGCGGTGAATAACCTGTATCAGCCTTGGAGGGCAATACTGTCCATGATCAACCAATGTCTCACAGGCAAGACCTCTAGACATGATAATCCTAGATATCCAGTTCTTCAGATACTTTAGGGTATAATCACAAGTTCAAATGTTGATTTTGCTGAACTAATGTAGGAGGAATTTGTACAAGCTATTCAGACCTTTCTCACTGACAAGGCCAATCTAGGCAGTCCTACTAAGAAGGGCAGGAAAGACAAGCCTCATGTTATTCCATTTTGTCGCTTCACAAAGTTAATCACATGTCACTTGGGAAAAATTCATAACATTCACCAGAGATCGACATCTCCGTTTCATCTTGCTGAAGAAGATCTCAGACTTGGTAATCTCAAATTCATTCCTAAAGGCAAAACAGATGAAGTCTTTGGAATACCAATTCCCAACGAGTTGATCTTGAAAAATATCAAGAATGCACCATACTACAATCCTTATTTAGAAATGGTCGCAAAGCATGATAAGAAAGTTGCGGCCGAAAAGGAAGGAAATAAGAAATCTGCAAGTACCAAGCAACCCAAGCTAAAACCAGTTATTGAGAAGTCAAGCAAACCAGCACCTGCATAGAAGCCGAAGGTAACCAAGGAAAAACCTTCTAAGGCCTCTACTACTAATCCACCTAATCCAAAGCATGCTAAAGAAAATTTAACCAAGGCTAAACCACTACAAAAAGCCGGCAAGGGTAAAGTTGCAAAAGTTCGTACCGTGAAGAGTTCTCTCCAGTTGGTTAATGAACCTGATGAAGAACTAGCTCACTCTGAACCTGAACCTAAACATCAAGGTGAAGGTGAAGAATTTGACATGGAGCGTGCTATTCAGATGAGTTTAGACTCATTTCAGGTACAGGTTCATGCAGGTGTTGGAGGTGTGGCAATTCAAGAACTTGTTGCAGAGGCCATCCGACCACTCCTTATAGTAGAAGGCAAAGGCAAAGCCACTGTCACTAAAGAACAAGTTATCCAATCTTTACTAGCCCTACACACACCACAGAGGAGAAGCACCACGGACCAATTCATATTCCAAAGGCAGACTCCAACTACTGAAGAGGCATCAACTAGACCCTCTGCACAACCACAGGATGACACATCCACCAATATTGTCCATGACTCTCCTTCTCTAGCAGATGCGAAAACAGGTGTTGGATCTGATAAGACAAACAGTGGAGGTGATACTGAGATATTACAGATCAATGAAAAACTAGGAGAAGCATGTGGACCTAGAGGAAAAGACCGCTGAACTTGATCAAGACCAGACTGGATCAGACCCTGGTGAAACTCATGAGTCTCGACCTCTACCAGAGCACGTACTCATGGATGAAGACCAGGCTGGATCAGACCCTGGAATAAGCTATGTGGCTCTTGCTGGACCAGACCCTAAGCCCACGCATGATGATTTCATGACTGATTTGTACCTTAAGGTTCAATAAATTTTGAAGTTTTCGGCTGATGAACATGTCATCCTAGAGGGTCCACTAAGTTCAACCGGGACTCTCTCGTCAATAAAGAATCTAGAGGATGCATATGCTATTGGGGATCAGTTCATTAATGACAAATCCACTGATGATGAACCGGGAAAACTCAATGTGGAAGCAAAAGTGGTCTCCATGGTCACTGTTCCAATTTATCAAGCATTTTCCTTAGTTCCTCTACTGCTCACACCGGTTATTGATCTTTCACCTCCTAAACCTGCATCATCTACCACTCAAGCACCAATCTTTACAGCAACAACAACGACTACACCAAAAACCCTAACACCTCCTCCACAACAACAAAGCACTACTGAATCAGAGTTAGCCGAATGTGTCACAGCTCTTGAAAAGAAACTCTCTGATTTAGAGCAGAATAATAAGAATCTTGATAACATGACTCGGAATATGGGATCTAGGGTCTACACTTTGGAGCTTAGGGATCTGCCTCATATGATTGATGAAGCAATCCATGAAAATGTCAAAGAGGCTATTCAAATAGCTCTTCAAGCTCCTCTTAGAGAGTGCTTCAGAGACTTGTCCAAAGAGGATATGAAAGAAATGCTTCACCAAAGGATGTTCGAGAATGGTACATACAAATCACTTCCTGAACATATCGCTCTCTAAGAAGCACTGGAGGCATCTATGGAACGAGCATAGAGGGATGAATTCCTTGTTGAAATGGATAAGTTACGCAAGCGACGCTGTGATGATCAAGATCCTCCTCCTCTTCCACCAGATTTAGATCTTAGTAAGAGGAGACTACATGATACTGGCACATCTGGTTTATCACAGCCTCAAGCTCCTTAGTCATCAGCATGGAAGAAGTCTGACACTCGAGATGCTCCTTCAAGCTCTTTTAAGCAACAATCTGTTCCTCATGTTAAGCAACCAGTCAAAGACATACCAATAGCTGATTCTGCTAATATATCTGATTTAGAGGACACTAACTCTGCCTATCTTCCAAAGATTAAGCAGAGGCCAGAATGGTTGAAGCTTATTCCAGATGATGAAAGACCAGCCACTCCAGAACTTGCCTGGGTCATTCCTACATCCCATATTCCTGACGCTGAGAACAACTAGGCCAATACGTTAGCCTTCATGTATCAAGCTCTGGCAGAGAACTCTTTACTTGAGAAGACTGGGGATATGCGGACGTTTATGAACTGGTATTGCCAAAAGGTGGGAAAGACCAAGCTTACTCAAGCAAATTTTGAAGGCCAAGCTTATGAAGTCGTTAAAGCTTTCTACCCAGACGTCGTTCATCTTCAGTTCTAAATGGAAGTATGTCACAAGATGCTTATCGATCAGATTGACTGGCTATCTCAAAGAAGGTAGATCAAGTAGATTGATATCACATACCTCTGCCTCTCAGTTGGTACCACCAAGTCAATGTCACTACACACAAACTCAATACTTTTCCACAAAGACTTGGTTTTGTTAATTTCCAAGATACGGACAGGTTTTGTTAATTTCCAAGATGAAGGCTGCTCGTTATCATGACTTTGGACTTAAAGCGTACTCGTAACCTGGCATAATGTGGATTAGATGTGTCTGCACCTTATGACACATAAGTGCCACTTATGTGTATCCTCTCATTGGTGGTTCTAGCGTTAGAACTTTTCCTACAGTTGACTGATACACTGCTGACTCAAGCCGCAAGGCAGTCATAACTCATATGCGTATACTCAGTGTTGTTGGTATAAAAGCCTACTCTCGCTATGGGTATGACTATTTGAAAGAGATTACACTACGCATAGCTAATTATCAAGAATACACGATTGCAGAAAAGGACTTTAAAAACTTGTATCCTAGTGACTTTGAAGACCTGCATCTGTTGCTTCTACCTAGGTTAGCCTTAATCACATCTTTCTTTCCGGCTTCAGACAAACGTAGCTTCTACTGGCTAATCAATCTGTGGACACGTAATTAGTGTATTCGACAGCTAGGTTAAGAGACCTCCAGCTCGGCTTGAGAGCTAGCCAGAAATAGCTGAATTCTTACTAAGAAGTGTTTGTAGAAAAAAAATAGCACTGAAGTAATAAAAAAGATTAAAAGAATGAAGTAGAGGTAAGTAAAAATATTGTTGATTTCCAGGATGGATGCAATGGCTACGAAAAAAAAAAAAAAAAATACAAGCATGACTATATAATCATTGAGTCGCCTCGTGCAGTGTGTTTCCCTGTTAGTAACAATGAATGGAAGATCATGAGGTTTAATGAGATTTACAAATTTAGTGATGGTACGTTGACAAATATTATGGAAGCATTGCATTACAGAGTTAAGGAGTACAAGGTTAATTAGTTTAATCCGGGTATGAACACGCGTTTTGGACTGATAAGGATGTTGCAAGGAGCAAGGAATTTATACATGCCATTGAATGGAGACTTCAAACAGAAGGCCGTTTTCTGAAACATTAGAATGCTTGGTTGGTGGTCGGTACGAGATATTGAACTACTTGACTTACTTCAGAAGAACCGAATGAGCACAGTCATTCGATATTCATAGGTTCAATTCTACATTCGACGAGGTGAAATACAATAAAATTACGTCATGCTTGCAACATTATAAAGTAGTTGTTTGCATTTAGCGTTATGTTATGTGTAATGAAATTTTTCACATGAAATTTTTCATTAAATACAAAACCCTTCAGAACCTCTCACACATCAAGAACTACTAACTAATCCCTTATAATTAATGTAGCATTAATAAGTCGTTCCTCATTTGGCTTGTGAATAATCATCACATTGTCTCCTAGTTCTTCTAACATATTACTAAATCCATATGATATCCTAAAATATCTCAGTGTTTTTAAATTTTGATAAGGGGAGAAAATGTGATTTAAAATAAAACTGATAAAAATTGTGATTTGTAGACTCACGTGTATACTCCGACCTCCTTAGTCTATAAAATTTTGATTGTTTAAAATCGATGCACATGACTGAGGGGGAGCATTTATGAAAATTCAAAAACAATCAAGGTACTAAAAGTTTTGATATTTATATCACAAGTGCCTGATTAATTTTTCAATTGGTTTTATGGCAAGATGAATGTACCAAAAAGACCGACCATGGTTAATACTTAATTTTATCAAATTATAAATGGTTTGAAAGGTTAGTATTAGTACCCCTTGAACCAGCCGAAACAGGAGTTCTACCCTAAGGAGCAATCCTCTAGTTAGTGGTAGAAAGATCCTAAGGTAAGACATAAAAAAGGAGTAAATGTAAGTAATATGGACAGTTCCGAATAGAGATGGAGGGCTAGAATCTGGAACAAACCCAACAAGTATAGTCTATGACGTCTCTAGTAAACAACACTGAAGTGATGTGAGAATAAAACGAAATACAAGGAGATAACAGAGTGTAAAAAGAAAGAATTCCCTCACATACACACGGCAGAAACCGGTCAATTACATCTCTGCCTTCGTGGATAGAATCACTATAATAAATGATTGCTGACATTGAAGACTGACATCATGGACCTAGTGATGCAATGCACAACCCTTCCTATCTACTCAGAATATCAAAAAGATTTCTGTTTCATTTCTCACAGAGACTAAACACGTTATCTATTAACTTTCTCACTCTAAGTTAGTTGATATTGAAAAGGTGGCAGTCCACTCCAGCCTCCGATCACTAAAACCAAAATGCATAATTGAGTCTAGAGCTAAGAGATCATCAATTAATCTCATTAGGATACTATTCCATATTACTTGTTCTTCACGTAATGTGAAAACAAGGTTATCATAAGAGTCCTACGCATTATCCATATGGTTGTGCCAGAACATTTGAGTGACACCTATGTGTTCACAATGAAGATGGAAATCCTGCTTGAGCCAACATCAAACAAGCTCATGGTAGGTGACTTATGAGATCCTTAATGTGTCAAACTTGTGACACTGGATATCGAATCGGTCCAGATTATGAATTAACGATTGATGAATTTTGATAAAAGCTCAACACTCTCGATGTGACACAAAAACACTCTCTCAAGTGACACGTCGATTAATTTTCAAATCAATTTTCCTCTTCAATCGGTAAGATAGTAACTAACCGATTCACTCTTATCGTGTTGTCTGCTTTGAGACATTCCGATTAAGAGAGTAGGCTAGTTAGGGGATTCTGAGGTTCATACATTGGAAGATCCGACACTTATACTGGAAATCATGTCAAGGAGATTCTTCTTAAGATTAAATCTACCTGATCACAAATCGGTCCTCACAAGATCTAGAGGTTAATCCAACCAAACTCGGGTAAATGACAAAGCCATATTCGTCTACAAGCTTTATTGCTAACTGTTTTATTATAGGTTCAAGTAAAGATAGAGATAGAGATACATCGTTCCAGTGGAATCTATTTCATATCGCATGCTCATACTCGACCGATACATCTAATGACCTCATAAAAGCTCAAGTATATGTTTCAAAGCTTCCACAACTTCGATATCGAAGTCCTCTCAAAGTGATAATGTATTAAAGTTAAAGGAACTTCAAGAACGACGAATAATCAAGCTTTCACCATCAAGAAAGGCATGAGCATGCCGGTCCAGATGTCGCAAGCACAAGACGGTGAAGGAATACAAACTGATGATCAGAGACTAGATTTAGCGGATGATCTCAAAGAAGCTCAAGATCACATATCACAATCAATCAAAAGCCACAAGAAAAAGATCACTACCTCAAAGGACAAGATACTACGTGAAGAATCAAAGACTACGAGCTAAACACAAGATCAATCAGAAGATTGCCGAGCTTAAGTTTGTATTTTATGGGGTGACCTCCCTTAGGGGGAGATTGTTAGATATTAGAAAAAGACTCAGTCATCCCGTGTATTATACCATTTATTATAGCTCGTATTTTAACGTTTAATATGTAATGTTCGGTAATGGTCCGGGTTATAAAGCCCAACGTATAAGCCCATACCATAGCCTAAGGGCTAATTTTGTAAGCTACTATATAAGCCTCTTCTATGCCTTGGAAGAGGTGGTTAGTCATTTTATTTTACATGCTACACTTTCTCTCACTAGAAAGCTTTTCTCTAACTTTCTCTCTTTAGACTTGGCTAATCTATCTATCTTCCATTGTGTTATGATTTCTAATATCCTACACAAACCTTAGCAGCAGTAACTTTAAGATCATCATGATGTCTTTTAATCCTAATAATCCTCCCCTAAACTTGATACTCTCCTTCAAAATCTTAAGTTTCTTCATTGAAAGCTTCATTAATCACCAGGAGGATGCTTCCAAATACTTCATTGATTCTTGAGTTATTTTGTGATGAGCTTAAGAAGCTGATAACACATTTCATTCCAATGATCAGCTTGTAGCTTCCTATTTAGCATATATGTAATTGTAGCAAGTGTAAGGGGATATCTCTTTTCTACCAGCATATAAATGTGCACATTTTGCTTCCTTAATAAATATACTCCACATGAATCATATAGCTTCCAATCTAAAACATTGTCTTTAGATCTCTATATAAAACTAAATCCAAGTCCTCCACTGGTCTTGTTGATCCATACTTAGCTTTGACCAACTTGTACAAAGTTTCCAAGTCTTCTCTGTTTAAACTTTTAAGCATATGACTGAACACTAAGTACATCTTTGAACTTCCATCAGCCCTGTATATCTTGTAATAGCTTTTCTTCCCCTCTTTATGAATCTTCCAGTCAACAATACTTAGAGGCTTAGTTGCCAAAGGAATAACATCAATTGCTACTTCCTCTTTATCAGGAACAACTTCTATTTGTCTTTGAAGCTCTACTATTTCTTTATCCTCATCCACCTTTTACTTCTTAATACTTTCTTGTTCTAGCTTAGTTTCAAACTTGTAATCTCCTGAGCTTGAGCAGTCTTTGTATTCTCCAGGTCAAGGACTCTTTGTTGCAATTTGGTACAAAATTCCATCAATTCATTGAGTTTTAGTCTTTCCTCATCACTTTGAGGTGTGTTAACTCCTGCGAGCAGTGCATCATTAGATATTTTAGATACATTCTCAAACCCAGTTTGAGCAATAGTATCTCCCATGGTTTCTTGGCGCCTGGGACCACTACCTGAACTAGTTCCCTGAGGATTAGGTTCATTAAGTGTTGCCTTGGATCGGGTCTTATCTATGTTATCATTGTCCTGCTCTACTTCTAAGCTAAGCAGTAGTGGCAACCCTCACCAAACTGTCATCCATCTCCTCATTGACAGCCTTATCTGCTACATTGGTTATAGGACCACTAGGCTAAGGTACCTCAATGTCCTTTCTCTTTGGCTTTCTTGATCTTTGTTTTAGTAAAGGTTGAGATGTTGATGGTTGAATAATAGTGGGTGTATGTTGGATATCAGTGGGCATTGCTGAACCTTTACCCTATTCTTGTTGAGCTTGTACCATCATTGTAGGAAATACGGGTGTGTCCCTTCTAAAAAAGCCTTTCCCTACCCTTCTTATGTTTCCAAAAATCTTCTTAGTGTGGGAGGGTGTATAATAAATCCTTTTATGATTTGACATACCTTCTAGTTGTTTCTCCAAAAACACTTGTACAAATCTTGGATACATCAAGAATTTACCGGCATTATCCAAGTTCTTCACCATACTTTCAAATATGTACTTTGAAAAGTTGAACTTTTGGTTTGTAGCAAGGCAGATAATTGCAGAAGCCATAGTGCTACTAAACTCATTCCATGCAATAGTCTTAGCACTTAGGCATTGCAAAATAGTATGAATAAAGAATTTCCATTAAGGAGAAAAGAATGCCTTATAGAATGTAAGCTTCTGTGAAAGTTTTTCATACCTCATCCTTGTAAGTTCTTCAAAAATGGTAGCATTTGGCAAGCAATCCGTACCTTCCTCATCATTCAGTTGAAGGTTACGTCTAACGGATGCTTTAGTAACAATTATCTTCTTCCCATCCACTAGGGCTTGTAACTGTACTTACTCATTGATAGTTTTCACTTTGATAGTAGCCCATAATTGTTCAATGCACGAAGTATATATAGTAGGATTGATCTTTAGTGTATATCTTATAGGGTTTGTATTCAAAAAATCTACTATCTGCTCAAACCCTTCACTTTCAGAAGGTTTAGACAAAAACACGACCAAATTGTGAGTATCAGCAAACTGTAGGGTCGTCATTGTGTTGGGTTTTGATGATGAATGATGAAATTGAGTTAAGGTTTGTGATTAGAGAGTATATGATTGAATGAAATTGATTAAATAAGTGAATGAAACTCTTAATCAAAGTATTTATAAAAATACCCTCAACAGCATTAACGTTCACCAGCAATTGTAAGTTATGCCTAGTAGTATTAACTTTCAACAGTAGTAGTAAGTTATGCCTAGCAGCATTAACTTTCAACAGCAGTAGTAAGTTATGCCTAGCAGCATTAACTTTCACCTAGCAGCATTAACTCTAATTCCAGTCTAAACACTCTCTGTTTTTAATATATTCAACTCTCTTTCTGTTTTTCAACTCACAACTTCTCTC
Source organism: Tanacetum coccineum (assembly GCA_026074375.1). Taxonomy (NCBI): domain Eukaryota; kingdom Viridiplantae; phylum Streptophyta; class Magnoliopsida; order Asterales; family Asteraceae; genus Tanacetum; species Tanacetum coccineum. Next base: position 66,763 of record BQNB010012638.1, read on the forward strand.
AATTCTTTTTCTTACCAAATCACTTTGTCTGTTTTTTTAATTCACACATCTCTCTTTTTGTTTTTTTTCTCACAAATTCTCTCTATTATTTTACTCACCAAATCACTCTTTCTATTTTTACACATCTCTCTTTCTATTTTTATTCTCACCAACTCTCTTAATTATTTTTCTTACAATTTTCACAAAGTTAATTATACCAGCAGTATTAAGTATAACTAACAGCATTAACGTAGCAGTATTAAGTATAACTAGCAGCACTAATTATACTTAACAACAAAAACTTTTAATGATATGAATAACAGTACTAATTCATTCAAAACTCTACAAAAACATATAGAGATAAAAGATTTTAAGGATTTAGCATTCCAATACTAGCAATCAAATATTGAAACCTACTTACATCAAAAGCTTTTATAAGTAAATTTACAACATTCTTGTCAGTATGGATTTTAACCATATGAATCAACTTCTTTTCATTGCAATCCCTAATGAAGTGATGTCTAATCTCTGTATGCTTTATTTTTGAATGAAAAACAAGATTTTTGATTTTTCAAATAGTACTGTTATTATCACTAAAGATTTTGGTATGCAAGAAATTGTACCCATAATCAAGTAATTAATTCTTAATCCAAAGCACTTGTCCACAGCAACTTGAAGCAGCCACATATTCAGCTTATGTTATGGAGTTTGCAACCACAATCTGTTTCTTGCATTGCTATGATATTAATCTACTTCCAAGGAATTGACAACCTCTTGTTGTAGACTTCCTATCCAAGCTTACTCTAGCATAATCACTATCAGTGTATGCTACCAAATCAAAAGAAGAATATTTTGGATACCAAAGGCCCAATTTAGGTTGACCTTTTAAGTACCTAAAGATCTTTTTTACAGCATGAAGATGTGAAACCTTTAGGTTGACTTGGTATCTTGCACAGGCACACACTGCAAACATAATATCAGGTCTCGAAGAAGTAAGATACATCAATGAACTAATCATTGATCTATATAAATGGACATCCACTTCTTCACTATCTTCATCCTTGAGCAAATTCTTTTGAGTTTCCATATGTGTGCTTGCTGTCTTGACATCAGTAAAACAAAATTTCTTCAAAATCTCAGTCACATACTTGTCTTGACTGATAAAGAATTCCATCCTCCTTCTGCTTTACTTGCTGTCCTAAGAAGAATGTAAGTTCACCCATAGAACTCATCTAAAACTTCTTATGCATCATCTTCTCAACCTTAGTGCATAATGAATTCTTTGTAGAGCCAAAAATGATATCTACATACACTTAAACTAACTGAATATCACCATTGTCCCTTTTGATAAACAAAGTCTTGTCTATCTTTCCTCTCTGAAACCCATTGTCCAACAAATATGTTGACAAGGTTTCATACCAAGCTCTGGGAGCTTGATGTAGCCCATAAAGTGCTTTTCTACTTTGTATACTCTGTCATGGAAGTCTGGATCTTCAAATCTTGGTGGTTGTCAAACATAGACTTCCTCTTCAATCTTACCATAAAGAAAAGCACTCTTGACATCCATCTGGTATATCACAAAGTCTTTAAATGAGGCATAGGATAAGAATAGCCTAATTGCTTCAATTCTTGCAACAGGGGCAAAGACTTCATCATAGTCAATCCCTTCTTCTTGTGTGTACCCTTGAGCAACCAATCTTGCTTTATTTTTAATCACAATTCCTCTTTCATTCTTTTTATTCTTGAAGACCCATTTAGTACCTATAGCCCGTTTTTCATTAGGTAACTCCACTAAAGTCCAAAATTCTTGTAACTTGAAGTGTAGAAGCTCTTCCTGCATAGCCTCTATCTAGCTTGGATCTTTCAATGCATGAATGACCTTTTTAGGTTCTTTTTTGTGATAAAAAGCAAGTAAATAAGCAATTTTGAAAGTCTTTATGGTTTGTTCTTTGCCGAACTGAACTAAACAAACCATGTTCTTCTAAATTCTTTGTCATTCTTCTTGTTTGAGGTGCCAAATTCAAGTCTTCAATAATTTTTTCAACTGGATGATCTTTGTATACTCTTGTTGTTGGAATAGGACTGACAGGCATAAATGCATCCAAATTGTTCATGTCAGCCTCTGCACCATTATCTTGATCATCACTTGAATAGACAATATCTTCCAAAGCAGACATATTTGGATTATCTGGAAGTTCAATGCTTGTTTTTCCACCAACAACATTAACTTCATTTGTGCTAGCAGCATTAACATTGTTAGTGCTGTTAACATTATCATCCTTCTCTTGATCAATACTTTCACTATCTTTTCTTGGATCTTCATCAACCTTCTTCTCATCATCACTTGAAGGTTTGGATCCATCATCTTGAGAACTCTTTGAACTTTGAGAGAATGGTGGATCAGCAGTCCACAATGGTAGCAGAATGTAATCTTTGCCAGGTACTGTCTCCATTCTAGCTTTACCTGCATCATCACATGCTTTTGTACCTGCATTACCATTAGACTGATTTCCTGCAACAACTGGCTTATAATTCATTGACTTTGTTAGTGCATCAATATCAAAAAGCCAATTTGGTCCACTTCCTGCAATATTAGGTGTATTCTCACTAAACTGGACATGCAGGTTCTCTTCAACTATCCTAGTTCTACTGTTGAATACTCTAAATGCTTTACTATTGATTGAGTACCCAACAAAGAATCCTTCATCAGCCTTACCATCAAACTTGCCTAAGTGATCTATGGTATTGAGAATTGTAACAGGACACCCAAATGGTCTCATAAAGCCTAAAGCTGGTTTTCTACCAAGAAAAAGTTCATAAGGGGTCTTGTTATGAGGCTTAGTTACTAATACCCTATTTTGCACATAGCAAGCAGTATTAACTGCTTCAGCCCAAAAAGTAGTAGGTAGCTTAGAATCAGCTAGCATTGTCCTAGCAGCCTCAATTAGTGTTCTATTTTTCCTCTCAGCTACTCCATTTTGTTGAGGAGTTCTAGCTACACTAAATTCTCTCTTAATACCTTTTCTCTCACAAAACTGATTCATCTCCTTATTCTTGAACTCAGTTCCATTGTCACACCTAATTACCTTAACCCTTTGATCTATTAGATTTTCTACTCTAGTTATAAAGGACTTAAGTATACCACTAGTCTCATCTTTAGTAGCTAGAAAGAAAACCCAACTAAACCTACTGTAATCATCTGTGACAACTAGGCAATACATCTTTTTCATTAAGCTTTTTACAAATGTTGGACCAAACAAATCCATGTGCAACATATCTAAAGGTTGGCTGATTGAACTTACTATTTTGGACTTACAAGAAGCTCTATGTTGCTTTCCCTTTTGACAAGCAACACAGGTTTGATTATTTTCAAAAAGTTTTGATGGTAAACCTCTTACAAGATTTCCCTTAACCAGTTTATTCATAGTTTTGAAATTTATATGTCCAAGCCTCTTTTGCCAAAGTTTAGATTCATCAGATGTGGCTTTTGTAAAGAGACAAGTTAGACCTCCTTTAGGAATAATATTCTTTAAATCAACACTATACATATTGTTCTTTCTAGGAACTTTAAGTAAAACTTGACTTTCATTAGTTAACTTAAAGTTTGGAGACAAAACAATACATTCAGTGTCATTAAAGAGAACACTATTCTTTTTGTCACACATTTGTGAGACACTAAAGAGGTTAAACTTTAACTCTCTTATAAAATACACATTCTCAAAATCTAAATTACCAGTTTTGATTGTACCTTTACCTGTGATTTTCCCTCTTTTGGGGTTACCTTCAAAGGCAACATATCCTCCATCAATCTCTTCATAGTCTATAAGATAGGACATGTTCCTTGTCATGTGCCTTGAGCATCCACTATCAATCACTCCTTGATCCTATAAATCCATTTGTGGATTGATGTACATTAGATAAGAAAATCAGCTTCTTTTAAGGAACCAAGCCATCACTGACTTGATCTGCCTTGTCCATCAACATAATCAAACTTTTTCAGGGTGATTGATGCACTGTTGTGTTTAGAAACATGTTCTAAAACTTTAGTCTTTGATTTCCAAACCCAACAAGCTGAAGCCTTAACAACATTAACATTATTTCCCTTAACAGCATTAACTACTGTTTAGTCTAGCAGCATTAACTACTGCTTTTAGCCTAGCAGCATTAACAATTTTATCCTTAACAGTATTAACCCTCTGATTAAAATTACTATTTTTAAATGTTGTATTCTTAGGAATAGGCCTCTTAACATTTGAAGGTGTTATTTTGGAAAGATTTGACATTGGACTAGCACCATTCACTGTTGTTTTTGAGTGAGCAACATTAACTTATCTAGCAGTATTAACTGATACTAAGCCAGACTTCATTAGTACTGCTCTTGGAACCATGTTCTTTTTAGGGCAGGGGTGAGTATTTTGGGAAAAATTCTAATGATTCACCCTTTTAGTATTGTTCTAAATAGGTTTTGTATTTTGAAACTGTTTTTGATTCACCCTTTTTAATCTACCTTCAAGTGATCAAAACTTCCACATACAAAACAAGCTTTTTTGAACATCTCAAAGCTACTTCCTAATCTTTGATACATCATATTATTCCAGTTTCTTTGATTGCCTCTAGGAGTATAAGTGTTTTGCCTAAGTTGTTCAACCTGTTTAGCAATTTTCCTAGCAGTTTTTCCTTTAGGTTTAACAAACTCTATCTTAGCAAAACTAAGCTTAATGTTTTCTTTTCAATCTTAGCCAGAGGCACATCTTCTTCCTTACTTTTAGACACCTAATCCTCAATAATTGGAGCACTAATCTTCTTCCTAACTGCTTTAGGCTTTGCTTTACTAGCCTTAGCTTCACTGTTCTCATCTACAAGCTTAATAACCATTGGCTCACTTGTAAATTCTTCTAAACTAGAGAGACAAATAAGGTTTGGAGGCATAAATTTTACTGTATAGGGAGGTGGAACAACATGATACCCTAAACCTGTTTTGCACTTATCAACTATCTGACAGTCTATTAGTTTGCTTAAGTTTTTAGATGAATTCTCAAAATTTTCTACTGTTAGCTGAATTTCATCTTTTTGTTTTTGAGCCAGTTCCAACTTCCTTCTAAGCTCTGTAATGGCTACTTCTCTTAAATGAATCTCACATTTTAAGACCTTGATATCTTCCTCATAAACAGACTTATTTTTCTTGTAAACTAGAAGTCTTGCTTTTATAGACTCTAAACCTGTTTTATAAGCAATAGCATTTAACTTAGATGTCCTTAAGACTTTTAACAGTTCATTTTGTTCTTTAAGATTTTTAACATTTTCCAAACAAGATAATGAACAGTTTAAATCAGTAGATACCTCAGAGTTAGAACTTGTAGAAGAGTAAGCCATGAGTGCAAAGTTAGTTGGACCTTCTTCTGCTTGATCACTTCAATCATAACCAGAACCATCACAAGATACCAAAGCATTAGAAGTAGTTGTCTCCACTGGCACAACCCTTCTTGTATTCTCCCTATTCCTGTTTTCTTAGTTCCTTTGAGCCTTGTAGTCCCTTGCAAAGTGTCCCCTTTTGTGGCAGTTGTAACACTCCACCTTGGACTTATCAAACCCAATGGTCTCATTACCATTAACAATAATCTTTCTTCCAGTGTTCTTCAAGAATCTCCTTGCCCTTATTGTTAGCATAGCCATCTGCCACCTTAAATCCATCTCTTCTAAATCATCATGATTAATTTGTTGCAAGTCTTCATTGTCAAGTTGTGGACTATTTGGTTGACTTGCATAGAAAGCACAGATGACAGCATCACTCAAATTGTCAATTGTTGTTGAGTTAATAGCATTAGCTTGAGTGCTAGCAGTTGTAGCACCATGAGCAGTATTAACTACTCCATTTGTATTGTTGGTGTTGTTTAAGGACACAAAGGCTACATTTTGTGTGTTTGTGCTTGAGCTTGATACTTTCACATCTTCTTATGAGATACTTTCACCATGAATCTCCAACTGACTGATAAGCTTTTAAAGCCTATCAAAGGTTTGATCTAACACCTCTAAGCTAGATGCAGTAAAATTTTCATACTGCAGCTTTAGAAGATTCCTCTTAGTCTTTTTAGTTGTAGCATTCCCTCCAAACCACTTTTTAATAGCCTGCAGCAATGACTTGGCATCTTTAATGGAGTTAAACTTCAATTGATGTTCATTATGGATGCCCATTAATAAAGTGCTTCTTGCCTTTAACTCTAACCTCTTTTGTGCCTCTTCTTTAGTAGTTGTAGGAGCAATTGTAGTCTTAACACCTTCAATAACTTCTGTTATTGGAGGTACATTACCATTCTCTATAACTTCCTATAGAGAATAATTAATCATCTGGATGTACTGTTCCATCCTCATCCTCCAAAGCTCATATTCACCTGGTTTGAGCATAGGCACTTTTGAAGCAGCCACCATATGTACTAAGTCTTGATCCATGTCTTCTTGGCAAAGTTTCTCAAAGCAACTTGGCTCTGATACCACTTGTTGATCCCAACTAACTTCTAATGATCGAATTCCTTAAGCTTGTTTAAGGTTTACTTATGCTAGATAAATCTAACACAACTTAGTTTAAGAAACTTTGTTTGATAATACTAAAGATTATGCGAAATCTAATCTTTAATATAAGAAGAATTCTTCAGTAACACAAAACAATATAATTTCAACAATAAAAGCTCTAATATTATTATTACAAATAATACGAATACTCTCCAAGTATTAGGGTTACAAAACCTTGAAGCTATAACGATATCAAAACAAAAGATTTCTAGATTGCAAACTCTATGCCCTAGGACCTCCTTTTATACACCAAGGAGTCCTAGTCGATTTACAATATATTCCTAAAACTTAGAATATTCACTATGATCTATTCTATAAATAACTCATACTTATCACGTAAGTAATCTTGATCTCTAATTAATCTTTATCCTTTCTTCTGTCTTTATCCATTCTCTTTTGACAGTAGAAACTCTTTCAGCAGTCTTAATCTTTGAGCAGTTGTAACTTTTGTACTAGCAACATTAACTTAGCACCAGCAGTAGTAACTTATACACCAGCAGCATTAACTGTGTACAAGTAGTAGTAACTACTTAGAATATTTTCTTCAATCTTCACCAGCAGTACTAACTTTACACTAGCAATACTAACATATACTAGCAGTAGTAACTAGCAGTACTAATATACACTAGCAGTACTAAGTTACACTAGCAGTAGTAACTATGAACTAGCAGTACTAACTACTTAGCATATTTTTCATTAGAGTTAATGAACAACACTGACTTTAGCTTAGCAGCAGTAACACAAACCTTAGCAGCAGTAACTTTAAGATCATCATGAAGTCTTTTAATCCCCACAGCCGTTCATGGTGTGTGGCGTTGTTTATCGGTGTGTGACGATCAGAAGTTTAAGTGTCGCTTGGTTAAGTGTTACTGTGTCGCTTGGTTTGAAACAGGTTGCATAATTTTTTTTGTTGAAAGTTTCTACCATTAAGGTGGGGTACGTGTTTGCTGACACGTGTTTGTGTTGGTGCTGTGAAACAAAAGTAGTAAAGAGGCTAAAGCTGCAAACTAGCAGCAGTAAAGATGTATCTGAACGTGGCTAAATATTTGTAATCTTTATTTCTAAATGTTACCGACGCTATAGTCTCTTCAATGTTGTTGATTACTTTGTTGCCGTCGTCCATGGTGTGTGGCGATGTTGATCGGCGTGCACGATTTGCCAATTTTAGTATCCAAATAGGTCTGAATGTCTGTAATCTATTTAAACAAAAGGCAATCACGTTTGGCATTTCACGTTCTCCTAAGTACACTAATCCCAACTTTGATTTTTTATCAATATATTTATTTTATAATCAAATAGAAGGTTTTATCATGTGACGAAAGTAAACAACAGATGTAAACAACAGGTGATGATGATGATCTTCTACTGTTGTGTTTTTGTGAGCCACGATTTACAAACACCTGTATTTTGGCAGGGCAACCACAGCTACACTCTGGTTGCAACCACAGACAGTGTTTCGTGTGGTTCCCATACTAGCGGATCTGAGCATCAGAAATTTGTAACTATTATAAAACACAAAAAACTCTTTTAAAGTGCTTTAGCACTGTTTATTTGGGTAGTTTTAGGAAGTTAATTTTTTTGTCTTAATGAACAGTAACTCTTTTACCACAAATCTTGCACCGGCACATATACAAAATTTAAAAAATCGTGTCTTGGTGAGGCAACCGCACCCGTATTGTGGTTGTAGCCATGACGTGTCTTTGGTATGCTTTTGTATTTGGATGTTGCACAACTGGATTTCTTTGTAGCCCTTATTAAGGCGATGATGATAGCTTTTTGAGTTTGCATTTTTTAAGAGCATATCACACCCACATGCATATCTTGGCGAGGCAAACGTAAACGTATTATGTTTGCAGCCATGGCGTGTGGTATGTATTGCTTTCATATATGCATAACTAAGCCTATTTTTCGTTGTCTATAGACATTTGAATTTTGTATGCCATTCATATTAAAAGTGCTTTTGAGCGAGATCAAATCATGTAAGTATTAATCTTTCCTTTTTTCCGTATTCAAATACGCATTTATCAACTGATAACGCTCAAGGTGTACATGTTTTTAGTCGCGTTATCTGTAATTTTGTATACATTATTTGTTTATTTTTATATGGTTTTGTTGGATCCCACTCTAGATAGATCTTTACTGCCTGTTAAGGATGGTGAATAGCCTATGTAATCACAAGCTAAACA